>WHPZ01561058.1:0-49445 GCA_016617965.1 Macrosiphum rosae
TATTGTATCATTGAATTCAAATTTAATAGCATCCATTATACAGTGACCCACTTGTAACCTACTGTACAGCAGAGCGACATCCACTTACCCACCTTTTTTTTAAATGAATATAATATTAAATATAAATTTAGTTTGAGCAATTTTAGTTCCATGGATTCTCATGTTAAATATGATGTATAAATGAATGTTCCATCTTAAGAATTGAGTATTTAATCAGTTTTATTTGTTTCCTGAAAAAATGTAAAATTTGGTATACGCCCATTTAACAGAATACCGTCGATATTATTATAAATGAACGTTTGTCCGTGGGTCCAGCCGTCCAGGTCCTTAATGCATTTCTAAATGGCGGGACGACTAAACGGATTTTTTTTTTTGCGTTTGAGTGGTTTCCGGGATGATTTAGAATTTAGATTCGCACTTTGTTACACTTCATTACCCGTAAAAAATTATAACTTTTAAAAAAATTATAATTGTTCAACTCTTTTTGGGCGCAACTCAACCTCCCTAGTTGGGCCTCGAGAACAATGTGTGATATCATATCAAGTAGACCATTTGCGAAAATCATGTTTTGCATTCTTGATTAACCAATGGCAACTAATAGTTCAAAATTTCAAATATTTACAACATTGGATATTCGCTGGATTTCTCATGTAGCGATTTTCTTATTTTATTGTAATGTATAATTCAAAAACGAATAACCGTAGATACATGAAAATTTCACTGAATGTTTATATTTTCATTTTCTATACACCATAAAATATTAAAAATATTTTTACTCGTTTTGAGTTGTTTACAGACAACTTCAAATTTCAATTTTGTTATGTTTTTTTTTCTATAAATATCAATAAAATTGTATTTGTTTGGTTGAAAATATTTATGCAAGGCTGACCTATAATTGTTACAATGGCAGTTGAAAAACATTAAAAATACATAGGCACACATTTTTTTTTAACGCAATTATAATGTTTCTTTTAAATTTAAATGGGTCTCGTTATAGGTGGTAATTATATTATATTTTTACCGTGGACATACAATGTTCTGATGGCCATATTAAAAGTTGTTAATTTAGCATAAACTCTACTTAATTAATGATATAAAAAGTTAAAATGTACTTAATTATACATATAATTTATATATATAAATAGATATTGACATATAAACGTATAGTATTTTTATATGGAATATTTGCATGATCGCTGAATTCAACAACAGGGCCCCTGCAGGGTTGGGTAAGCGGGGCCCTTTTGCAGTCGTCCGAGCCATTGTTTTTGAAGTGAGAGATAAAACCTAACTTAATTTACAGTAGCGCAATTATTCCAAAAAACATCCTTCTACTTGTTACAATGTGTTACTACTTGCACTAGTATGCACAATAAAATACTTTCACACTATAGATAATAGGTAAGCATCAAATTATTGATCCAATTATTAAGATTGTGTAATTTTTCTTTACCCTGGACACCAAAAATATGGCCCCTCCCCAAAAAAAACGGAGGGCCCCGGCCGCGGGCTAGCGGCCATGGCCAGGCCGACACTGATTAACATTCATTGTAAATAGTTTTTGATCAAATTATTATATGTCCTATAACGTTAAATTTTATTTCTGAAAAAAATCCTAACGATTTAATTTAATACAAGGATTTTCATTAATTGTTCTTACAGCAGCCTAAAAATACCAAAATATATTTGTACAATATTTATTAAGACTACATCTACTAAATTAAAATTTTGACTAAAATGGTCATTTTATTTAGACATAAGAATTTTAGTTCCCTATCATGGTGTATGTAGGTACCAGGTACCTACTTAATACAAACATTAAATTATTATTCAAAAACACAATTTTGTATACTATTATTTACTCAAAATAATGAAACTTAAAAAAAAACATATGATTCCATACTGAGTATAAGGTGGGTGGGAGTATGGATTTATATATTATAATATATCTCTATCATCTATATTCTACGACAGAGCATCACGTTGGATCCCTACGCAATTTATTAGCAGTTACAGGTAATGTCGACAACTGCTTTTATAAATTATGTAATTAAAATAAAATAAAAAATTAAAAAGGAAAAGGTATTAATGTTGTATTTTTATTTTAATTAGGTACCGAAAATGGGGTTCTTAAACACAAATATATGAGATCTCAACTTGCGCCATGCAAAGAAATTTATCTTGATCTTAAAACTCTGCTTGAATCACCTGGACAAAAAGAGATAACTCTTAAAGAAGCAGCAGGATGCAATAGCCTAATGGGCACACAAGGAGATAGGAATGGACATAAGCAAAGTAACAGCAACAGCAATGAGATTCAGGTTTTTAATTTATTAAATTTGTTTTCCTTTAGTTACATACTCTTACAGTAATTGATTTAAAGAAAAGTAGTATGTTAATTCATTATTATAAAATCACTTACAGAAGTAATTTGTACATTGTATACTTTATTAGTCTTACAATTTAAAAAAAAAAATATTTTTATGATCAAACATTAATGTAAAACACAATTGGACAGTGATCACTACCTAGTACTTCATTTCTTATAGTACTATCACATACATTATCCATGAATCTTTTTGATGATATAAAATAGTCCAGTCTCCTAAAAAAAAAAAAATAATTTATTAAATTTCATTGTATACTGTGCATTTTTCAAATGAACAATATATTATGGTCATATAAAATATATTAATAAAATAATCCTACAGACTATAGTATCTCTAACAGGTATTTAATATTAGTATAATTACACAAAATAATAAAAAAAAAATAGAACAAAAATAAATAATCAAACAATTTTTGAATATCAAAAAAGTTAAAGTAGGTTACAAGATTCAGATATTTACAAAACATTGCAATTTGTGACTTAAAAAGTGCTAATTTTCAAAAAAGTTTCAAGGGACAAATTATATTCAACTTTTATGCTCTTTTTCTCATAAGAATTCTAAACATATAAACTTTAAACTGACAGTTGTCTACCTTTGACAAATAGCATGATACAATATTAATATAAGGTTATTAAATATTGTGTTATAAGCACTTTATTTAGTTAGTTTTTACAACATGTTAACTGCCATATTGAACCATTTAATTGTCGAAACTTATCATAACACAGTTTAATTAAAAGAACCGACTATATTTTTATACAGCTTAACAATTTTATTACTTACCATCCAACATTTTTAGCTCTTGAGTTATGAAAATAAGTCCAAAAAGTATAGGCTCCAGTTTTATCAGGGTTTAATGTTCTAAATGTATCAATGAATCCTTGTTCAAGAAGCAATGACATATTATCTCTTTCTTCTTTAGTAAAACCTGCACTCTTTGTATTAGTTTTTGGGTTTGCGATATCTAAAAATATATTTTATCATGTAATTGGGCACTTAGGCAGTAGCTCAAAATAAATATTGAAAAATAAATTAATAAAATAATACCAATTTCTTCATGAGCAACATTCAAATCACCAGTTAATACAACTGGTTTTTTGGTATCTAACTCTTTCAAATATTTACGAAATGCCTCATCCCATTTCATTCTTTTTGGCAATGTTTTTAACCCTGCGCCAGCATTTGGAATATCTAAAACATTAAATAGTTAGTAAGTACTAAAATGACTGAAAAGTTTAATGGTTTGAAGTATTACAAGTAGAAACCAGGAAAAATTGTTCATATTCTGCTTCAATCACACGACCTTCATTATCATCCAATTCTTTTATTTCTTTTCCCATTCTCACACTAATTGGCTTTGTCTTAGAATATAAAGCAACTCCTGAGTAACCAGCCTTGTCACCTATAAACAAAATAATTATATACCTCAGTTTTATAGTAGATTATCTTAAATTAATTATAAATAAATTATAAATTATTGAGGTAAATTATTTAAAATTATTTTTAATTGTAATGTACTTTACAGTACATATTTTGAGTTCTAACCTGAATTAATGTAAATTTTATATCCAGGTAACTTTGCTTCATCCGGCATTTGTTTTTCAGTGCATTTGATTTCTTGTAAACAAATAATATCTGGATCCTCCTTTTTAAGATATTCTACAACATCTTTCTAAAATATTTAAATAAAATATATAAATGCAAATACAAATATAGCTAATTTGTGTTTATAATTGTATATAATTATTAAAAAAATAATAATCTCGATTTTATTTGTTTCATTACCTTAAGCCATGCTCTAAGACCGGCAACATTCCATGAAATAATTTTCAGATTCCAAGTAAGGCCTTTAGCACTTTTTTTCTCACAATCAAAATTTATTTTGTTCAAATCAACTTGTGTCGATTTGGGCTTTTTAGATTCTGAATCATCTCCATCATTGTTTCGAACTCTTTTCTTTGAGTTATCTGTTGTTGTTGTGACATAGTCGGCCATTTTTTTTTGTTTTGTTTTAGTACTCATTGTATTAAATATAATTTTGAATCTGAAAATACAATATTTTAACTTTTTATAGATGGTGAATTAATCTTTTGAAACATGTTTACAAATCCAATTAAATGCATTACAAAAAGAACTGTTGTATTTCATAATCAATTGTAAAATCAATTTTTCCTTACTCTAATTATAAGAGATTGAAGCTTACAAATATCATTGGTGTGCTCTACATAATATGAAGTTAAATTGTTCATTATTTTTCACAAACGTTAGATACTAAACAGTTAAAAATTGTTAGATGTTACACATATCATTCTTTCCACTTAAACCCCTAATTAGTAACTACTCAGAAAAAATCCAACGGGAAAAATAAGACAAATTAAACAAATAAATATAATTTGAGGTGTTCCAATTTGAAATATTTTAAATTTTTCAATATTTGTGTAAATGGTCCCTGGACATTTGAGCACTTTATTACAATGCCACATAATACAACTTTTAGCGGTATGTTTTAGAACGTACATAATACATATGAATTATAGAATTGACTCTTTCCATAGTTACAATTAGTAAAGACACCGAAAAATAAGATAAATTCTAACTCTAGAGATCTATCAATCCAAAGATCAAATTTGTATTGTATTCCCCCACTTGGAATAATGTGTCTGTCACAGATACACTGTAGCACAAATAGACAACATAATATAGTTACCACTGTAGCAAATAACATTAAGACAGACTTCAACAAATAACAAATATAACATTATTCTATACATACATTTTAAACATCATAAGATGATAAAAATAATTAAAAATATGGTTTTTAACATTAAATACCACATTTAAAAGTTGTATTTCCGGAAAAAAACTAAATTATTATTGCAGTATTACCAGTATTATAAATACATAAAAATTGAAATTCAGTGAAATTTGGTACCTACCTACTTTACAGTTTGGATTCTATTTTTAACATTGATTCAGATTTTTTATTTTTAGGATGTAGGGTCCTATTTTGAATATGAGATTACTCAAAATAATACATAGTAGTAATAGATAAAATCAAATGTCAAGGCATTTCTACTAAAGCTAAAGTTGTTGATATAAGTATACCTGCCAGAAAAAGTAAATTCTTAATTTTAAAAGATCAGTAAAATAAATTACATAAGAAATTGAAGTATATTAGTAACAGTCATTACTCATGACTAAATAGAGACAAATTCTTGAAAAAATAACTATATTAATGTATCTACCAAAAGTATCTATAAAATCAATTTTAAATTATCTAATATCACTTAAAATCATTTTCAACAAATAAATTTTGAAATAAAATTAACCTATAAAGAAAATATATATTTTTTATTTACTCTGTGGTAATGTTATTGTTATCAATAATCAATTGTTTTAATTGCATCGTATGATTTATTATGAACACTTTAAATATTATTTTGATTCTAATTAGGTAAAGTATCTAATATTATTATTCACTGATAATTTATTTAATGGAAATAATATACCTAATTAATTGTTTACTAATATCATAAACCTACTTAATATTATACAATTTAAAAGCATAGATAAATAAATAAATATAATTTCTAGACATACTCAAAAATATATATTTATCAGTGGCAAGTATCAACCGCCGTCTAAACGCATATCATAAGGTTGTCAGCACACTTTTTATTTTCTCTCTCTCACTCTCTCTCATAGACAAAACACATTCACACAAAATCTCTTTTATTGATTTTGAGTAAAATCTCTAATCACAAAAATTATAGAGAATAACATTTTTTAAGGTTTGAAGGTTTCGTCAATATTTTCTCAAAGTTAAAATTAGCTAATTATAAAATATTTTCTTTAAAATTATAAAGTCAAACAATAATACAATATAAAACCCTGAACAATATTATTCATTGTAATTTATGTAGTAGAGACCTATGTAATTTTACTCTAAAATTACTCAGACAGAAATCATAAAAACGATTTTACTTGAATGTGTTTTGTCTGTTACGAGTGGGTCAGAGAGGGAAAATAAATATAGCACTGAAGTTATTTAACATGCTAAGTACTCATATGTTTAATTCCAAAATCTCGCTGTAGGCACATTATAATATGATAAAAGTGGTCCTAAAGTATAAAACCATGAGATTTAAATTTCTAACAGAAAATACATTTGTACACAATAAATGCATATCGTTGCTATTTTATAAATAATGAAAATAATGCTTACACAAATGATCTGGAACAAATTATAATTGCAATGAACTATACAAAGTATTATTTGTTAGTTGTGTAGTTGTGTAGTGTGGCCTACCAATGTTTACGATTTATAAGAATGGCGCCTCTAGCCACTTGAAAGTTGTTGAAAAATAATTGATTACAATAATTATACTTTATAATCGGTCAAGTATTATGAAAAACACTCAAAATATTAGCAATTTCCAATTTCGATTATGTTTGCGTTGTGAATTTCCTCGTGAATTTCTGATAATGCTGTAGAGTGTAGGTATAAAATTCAAAATCCGTTGCGGAATCCCAACTCTGGTAGGTGTCAGGTCGATAGTGGTTGGGCTGTACGGGTGGTGCAGTACGGGGTTAGAATTACCTTATTTTGATAAGTATTCGTTGTTATCACACACAATAAATATTATACTACAACTACTCTCCTTAGCTTGCTTGACATATTATTATTTATTATTTATTTCTATTCGTCTCCAACTCGCAATGTATACCGTGGAAAAATTCAATTGATTTTATTTATGACTTTTGTAATTTGTAAATAGTTGATAAGGCAAACATAATTCATAAATACTTTATAGGTAAATGGTAATTAAAATGTGTAATCTTTTGTAATTAAATTTCAATATTTTTATTATTCTTTCCTTCGTATAGATTCCATTTTATAGTACCCACTGAAGTCTTGAAATATAATATGTATATAGCCTCTCTCTACAAAAAGTTTACTGCTTTCAATGTTGTAGATTATATTTGAAAAGATTGTTCGAATTTTGAAGTCAATAATGAAGAGGATAGTTAACTGATGGCTGACCGAGCAAGTGTCGATTCTGGTGAATCCGTTAGCACCAGTGAGGATTACGAAATTATTCCACCGAATACGTTAAATGTAAAATACTTATCTCATCTATTTTCAAATTAATTCAATAATCCAAGTATCTATATGTTTTTTAATAGAAATGTGACGGTAAACCTGAGTTGAACATTGGCGGTGACGGTAATTTGGAACACATGCAGAAATGTCTTGGAGAGTTATTGGATGAAGAGAATGAACGTGAATCTATAAAAACAATCATGTCCGACAAAGATATTAAAAGTGATATACCATTGACAAAAATATCAGAGCCTTTATCTGATGATCTAGGTAAATACATTTGAAATCATGTAAGGAATTTATGTTTGTTATTACCTAAAAGACTTGAATATAGATTCAAAAATATAATATATTTATTTGATCTCTATATTTTGATCACAATTTATAAATATTAGGCATTATGCCTGTATCATGTAAATAATAATTTAGGTCAAATTGAAAAAGGTACAATGTTTGATGGAATTTCGTACCTGGGCTCAGCTAGTATTACATATCCTAAAGAAAAAACCGAAATACTAAGGATTATGGCTATATTAAATGGAGAACACGTTGCTGATCAAGATATGAAAATATCAGTGTCCATCCCAATTTCATCGGACGGAGCTGTTATGTATGTAGTTTAATTATAAAGATAGTATAAAAAAAAAGAAGGTTAGGTTAGGTTAGTAGTCGGAAAAAGTACAAATTTATACATAAATCATATACCTATTTTTTATTTATTTAAAGTAATATAAATAATTTGTTGTATAGTTTATTTGACGGAACAAGCAATACAATAATCGCCCGTTATGAGATCGAAAGAATAATGTTTTATGCTAATGGTGTTAATGGAACAAAAGAAGCATCATGTTTTGCATTCAGCTGGGCACATGGTGACACTAAAGAAAATGCACTATTTCAATGTCATGTTTTTCGTTGCTCAATTCCAGAAGCTGTAAGTCTTATAGTTATATGTACCTATATTTATTTTTAACTGATTACAATAATGATTGATAAATACTTTTATATCCAACGTTATAGAACATATTGGTATATTTTATGGTTTTAAAGCTTTTTTTTTTTAATTTTAAACAACTTTCACTGCACAATAACATTAAATTACACAGTTGAAATATTTTTATTTTGTATGAAGCTTGGGTGCCATAAATACAATATTAATTTATCTGGTATAACAGTTGTTCAAACAATTTGTTTTGTTATCATAAAGCTTATATAGTTATATGTGACAGGTGAACCGTGTATCCAACTGTTTTGTGAAGGCCTTTCAAAAAGAATCAAAATTTACTTCAAGTTCTACATCACCAGAGTTAAGTTCTAATATATCTTTAGATATGCAAAGTAAAAACGGAACAACCGAGATTTTTATTTTTGAAGTGAGTTTGGAGATCAAAGAAGACGATGGAAAGGTAAAATGCTTACAATAATTGATAAAAAGAAAAATATTGTGAGTAATGGTTAATCTACTATGTATATAGGGAGGATTTATATCAGTACCAAGAGATAAAAATTTCCTTAAACTTCGAGCAAATGTGGAAAAACAAGTGTGTTTAACTATTAATCAGGTAGTATCCGGAACTCAGCAAAGGATATTACATTTAGAACGATGTTTTGGAGTTCTTGTTTGCCCGGGTCGTAATGTAAAGCAAAGTGATATGCAGCTTTTAGATATGGTAAGTTGTTATAGCTTATGTTTATTTAGAATATTATTGCTTATAAATTATAATTGACCAAACATTAGGTATCCATGGGAACCGATCTTTCAGACACCGACGGATGTAATACTACTTATTTGATTACTGGTCACTGGGATCCTTCGGATAAGGTGTTTGAACCCTTAAACAGTGAAACTCAATGTTCCTATATTACTGTAGCAGTAGATTTAGTTATGCGAAAGATTAAAGAACCCGTACGATTATCCATAGAAACTCCTATCAAAGTATACGCTGCCAATGAAAGATTTTGGGTGTTTGGACGAAGACAAGTTACTCATCAATTTTACTTAAATTTGCAACAAGTATGTTAATTTAAATTAACTTGAGGTTGTTTTAAACTACAATTTTAATTTTTAGATTAATTCAGGAAATTCTGATATTGATTATAAACTTTTAAATATTGATTCTTCTGGAGAAATGGATAAAAGTCGTTTGCATATGACTTTAAATAATTTGACTAATTTCATTAAAACTCAGAGTATTAACCCAATTGAACTGTCTTCTCCTAAAGATGAAGATTTGTCTGGTAATTTTACAATAGTTTGATTTACTATTTTATTTAATTAGGTATTTAATTTATAAAACTAAAAAGCGTATTAATCATTAATATTATTATTCACTGATTTTCTGTATAGTATATTTTATTTTATCAATTAATTTATAGAGAATTAAAACATATTTTAGTTTATTGATATTAATATATACATATTTTTATCCATTTAAAAGATAATGATGAACCTTTGGTAAGTGGCACTGGAGATGTTTCTAAAGAATGTAATGAAGTGGAATTAGAATCGTGGAAAGATGTTTTATTAAAATGGGCAACATGTAAATCTCCTCCTGCACGACAATTAGCTATACTTGTTAAAGAAGGTATACCTGAAGCTTTACGTGGAGAAGTATGGTTACGTTTAGCCAAAGCTGATTTAGACCCAAAACTCATGGATACATACAGAATACTTATTACTAAGGTATTAATATAGTAACAGTACATTTATATACTTATAAGCTTATTAAACATTATTATTATTATTATTAACACAATATATAATACAGGACTGCGAATGTGGAGGGACCATTCAACGTGATATTCATCGAACATTTCCAGCTCACAATTTCTTTAAGGAAGCTGGAGGTATTGGTCAAGATAATTTATTCCATTTAACCAAAGCATATGCTGTATACGACACCGAGGTGGGGTATTGCCAAGGTCTAACGTTCTTAGCGGCTACTTTACTGTTACATGTAAGAGATTTCCATTAATTGTTTTTAATATAGATTATAATTGTTGATTATTTTTTATTTGTTAATATAATTATTAATTTAACTTAGATGCCCGAAGAACAAGCTTTCTGTGTCCTATTAAAATTAATGTATGATTACGGCCTACGAGAATTTTACAAAGATGGTTTTGAAACAGTTTACTTAAAACTTTATCAACTAAATAAGCTCATGGAAGTTAGTTGTTTATTAGCTTAGTTTATTTTTCTTATCACACTAATTTTTTTTTTTTATTTAGGAACAAATTCCTCATCTTTCTAACCACTTCAATGCTAATGGAATTGAAGCACATATGTATGCCTCTCAATGGTTTCTTACACTTTTTACAGCTAGATTCCCATTGTTTTTTGTATTTCGCATAATGGATGTAGTACTTCTCCAAGGGCTGGATACATTATTCCAAATCGCTATTGCCTTATTACAGGTACGTGATGAACAGTTAAAAACTTAAAAATAATATCACAAATATATTTACTAGTATTAATCATTTTTAGTTTTGCAAAAAAGACTTGCTACAATTAGATTTCGAAAATATTCTCAAATATTTTAGAGTGACAATGCCAAAAAAAGTGCGTAATGAAGAAGTTGCTAGGCATTTAATAAAAAATGCGTGCGCTGTAAAACTGAAAAAAATAAAAAAATATGAACAACAGTTTTTAGCTCTGAAAGGTAAACAATGTTACAAACAATTATAATTTATTAACCCTTTTAAAAACGTATTGGTATTTAGAAGCTCAAGAGAGTGCTGAAAATTTTACTAGTGAATTAGATCAAGTGAAAATGACATTAAAGCAGACAGAAGAAGAAAAAAATCGACTTGAAGAAGAACTTACTAGGGTAAATATTAGTTGAATAATATTGTTATACATAAAAGGTTGTGATTATATTATTATTCTAAGGTGAAGAATATATTAAAAAAAGAAATTACAAAAGCTGATACAGAAATTAATAGAGATCAAACAATTATTAAAGAATACAAACAAGTAAGTGGCTATAAAATAAATTTTGAAAATATTAAAAGATTAGAGGCAGATAGATCCATAAATAACATAGTTAACAAATGTTTTTTTTTTCTATGTTTATATTATTATTATTATTATTTTTTATTGGTCCTTAAGCCTGTCGTCTATGTCCATTAGCTGTTTTTAGGTTGCTGGTTGTATTGTGGTGATGGTGGTAGGGTTTGGAACCGTGAGTTTTTACATGTGGGTGTTTGTGTTAGGCAACATTTTTAAGTGGACACTTGTAATTATCTGCCATGCCCTGGTGGGGGAGGGATGGCAGCCTTTCTCTCCGGACACCGTGACTGCTCGAAGAAAAATGATGCCTGTAGCCAGGTTCAAACCGCGTTGGTGTATGTCCCAATTGACTCCTTAGTCTGCTCGGCCACTTCGTCCCCTGATATATTTTTTTTATGTAAGTATCTAAATACCATAGGTGGAAATCCATTAAAATTTCAGGGAGGGGGCAAACATTATTAACATCAATGTGAGTGGGGGATTGATCCCACACAACTAAAGAATGAGGGGGCTTGACGGACTTTTTTTGGGGGTAGGGGATGCAAAGCCCCCAAAAAAAAGCCCTTGCTTGATCGCAAGCCTTCAGATCATCGCCTATGCTAAAGACTATATTTATGTTCTTCTGGTAAAAATAAATGCATTGTAATATCACAGTATTATTGTAATTATTCCTGTCACTTTATCTCTATAAATTGTTCTATTGGCCTCTGATTATATTTTATTATAATTTTTTTTTATATAAATTATGTAATTAAAAAAAAAATTTCTAGATATGTCAAAGATTAGATGCTGAACAAGCATCTATGAGGGCTGTTATACAATTACTTAAAGTTAGTATATGACAACTATTTCTTTACAAATTATTTTTTTATTTAAAAGCTAATAATATTATGTTATAGAATACATTAGGTGAATGTACTAGGTGCAGATCATTTATTGAAACACCGTTATTAAGTAATGATGTGTTATCTCAAAGTGGTGACACCTCAGGTTCTGTAATGGAAGAAAATAAACTTTCAAAACGAATTACTGAGCTTGAAATTGAACTTGCTCAAACCAAATTGGCCTTAGTAGAATCAGAGTGTAGAAATCAGGTATGAAACAGTTTCTTTCCAATGTTTTAATACAAATCACATATGATAAGCTGCCATGTTAACAGGATTTGGGGCATAGGTTGGGTGTAAAGTTTTCGGAACTCCAAGCATCCAAAAACACATTACATCCATGGTTGCAGAAAACACTGACATCAATCAAAGAGGTAACCACCAACAAGACAAATGATCAACTACGTATGATTGTTGGCAGAAGAGATTCTGCGCCTAATACTCAGTCTTTTGATCTGTAAAGAATAACCACAATACTACATAAACAAAAATATCACTCACTTGAACAAATACTTAATGATAATAATTTTTATACAGTATAGTATGTACTGTAGTATACTAAAAATAATTTTAAATTAAATAATCAATAATTAGAAATGAGCTTATATACTAAAATAAGTTAATATTATAAAAGTGTATGATTTAACTATACATTTTGTTATAGGTTGCTAGATAATTAATTAATTTTTAATATTTATTTTCATTTATAAATTGTAACCATTCCACACAACTTCTTGTTTATATTATGTTATCAATTATTCTAAAGATATTATTCTCTTGTGGTAATTATTTTCTGATTGAAGAACAATTTTCACGTTCCAATATCAAATGTCTTAAAATATTAGTTATTTTGTATGTTTTTTTTTTAATTTATATAGATTTAGTAAACTGTTTTTCATAAAAAAAGTATTTTAACATTTTTTTCCTAAAGAAACAAATGAAATGTTACGTTTTCAGATTTAATGAATCGTAAGGTTATTACTTATTAATTAGTTATTACAAACACAGCAAAATATGTTTAGTAGGTATTATCTTATATTGTTTTGATGACAATATAACATATGACTATATATGGGTAGGTATAGAACTGTGTCATTATCTACTTGATTACTGATGCAGTCGCCACCAGATAACTAAGCACAAGTGCATAACGACAAATAGAATCTGTAATAACCATTTTATACCTATAAACCTAAAATAGTAAAATGTGACATTATAATATTATATTGTGAACATTTCGCGTTGTTTAATAAACCTATAAATTATTATTCATCAATTAATAAAGCTACACTCAACTAACACATTCAAAGAACTACTACAACACAATATAAAGAATAGTAGGTACCTACTTAAATAAGTAGCAATATTTATTTATTCAATAAATTGTTTTAAAAATGTTATTATTTTGGCTTAGAACAGTCTAGTGTTGCCGTTTAATCGGATCACCCCGTGTAGAATTTTCGGCGCAGGGGTGATATAATGGGTTGACGGGTGGTTCGAGGGAACCAAGCCGGGCGAAGAGAAACAAAAAAAAAAAACAGAAAAGAATATGCCGTAAAAATCGGGAATTGCTCGCAAGGGGTTGAAAGCCGGAAAAAAAGTGTTACGATCTGAGAGTGTAAGTAAATATATATATATGTACTCTCCAACTACAACTGTACGCAGCGTGTTTTCATTACGATACCGACTACGGTATCGCACGCCGAGGAGAATTTTCCGCCGCTTCGTGTCTCTTGTTAATCATAAAACCGTCGTCGTCGCTGCCTCTCCAACACTGCGTAAATAATATTTTATACGGTTCTTAATTTTTTAGCCGGGTCGTGCCGTGGGAGGTTTTTTCATCGGCCTCCGGGGGCCAGTTTTCCACACGGTTTTCTGCAGAGACGGCGTCGCTATACCGTGGCTCTTTTTCCGAAGAAAATTAATTAGGTACGACGAACCGCCGTCGCTGCCACCACCACCACCACCACCACCACCACCACCACCCTTTTTCGATCCTATATTCCCTGATTCTGTGAGTAGTTGTGACTATTATTTACGGTCTACCGAGTATAATATAATTATTCGCGTCGTAAATTATTCGATGTAAGACTAAGTAAATTATTATACTTACCTAGTAGTATAGCCTAATATCTACCTATGCTTATTAATTATATTACACTATTGCCGTCAATGTTAGATCTCTGGCAGTTTATAAAGCTGTTTTCCACGTACTATTTAGATTTGGATTATATTATTATATTCTGTATTTCTGTATAAGGCAAATGTGCATCGTAGTAATTAATAGTATAATGGGTAATTATATTACAATACCGTCTTAGACCACTTCAGACGTTTCAGTCGTAAAGTCCATTTGTTTTAGTAAAATTGTAGTATAATTTAATAAGCGAACATTAATTGATTTATGTTTGTCAAGGACAGTTAATTTTTAAGAAAAAATGTTACGAATTTTCTTATTTACCTATAAAAAGATGATAACAATGATATTTTTTTTATAATTTATAACAATTTTAAAACATGTGTAGGTGGTTGTTATACTTATAACTTAAAGTTGTTAGGTACCTCTTTTTTACTCATATTAAAATATTAATACCAATATAGATTATTGATACATATGTTATAACTAGGACTCGGAAGTTATAGGATAAATCATTTTATGCTGTTATTATTATTTGCACTAATAGAGTTGATAGAAAAAAAAAATTATAATATTTAAAATATGACGGAAAACTGTTTGCCATTATGATATTTTATTTAACTGATAAAAATAATGGTTAAAAAAATAGACAAATAGTCGTTTAATTAATAGTCGAATGCGGTCAGCAACCATAGCAATAAAATATAAATAGCTACATTAGACAATTTTGAGTTTTATATTAAATAGGTATTATTATTAAAGTACACAGCTTGTGAAGGAAAAAGACCAAATTTTTTTTAAAAAAATATTAAATATGCATAATATGCGTATCAAAATCAAGAAATATATTTAATATGCCGCATTTTCCCCCTAAAATTGACAAAGTGTGAAAAATATGTAGTTTAATTTTTTGATTTTTAAACTCACCATTGTATATAGCTCGGATTTCTAGCTTGGTGTGCTATAAATCGAGGGCATATAGAATAATACACAACTCCTTCAACTTCCGAGCCCTTATAATAAATCCCTTTTTTTTTGTTTTATTTGACGACAAATTGTTGAGTAGGTATACTTTAATTAATGAATATAATAGTGGATAAGTGTAACTTTAAAACTAACAACATTTTGACACGATTTTAAATTAATAAGGCAATTGTTAAATGTAGTTGAGCATTGGAAGTCATAATTATTATTGTAATATAATTATAATATATAATATGTATATAAATTGTTGACATAGACAAATTGTAGTAAGTAGGTACGACATTTTTTTTTAGTTTCACGACACATGTGTTGTTTACAAACAAATACCCACTGTGCAGCATAATGTACATATCATACATTATTATTATATATTTAAGGTTGGGTGCATCGTTATATTCTTTAGTCTACATCGATGCTGCCACCGAGGATAATAATATACACTGTATACACAATAATCGGTCGTATGATATACACATGTACAACTGCAGTCCACCGGCTCCTGCACGTTATACCGATTATTACCGAGTGATCAGTACACCATTATATTATGAGTGTAATATTATATGTACGACCGTTCGGCGACCATATGGTGTTGTTCTTATTTTCACGATTTTAAAATCGATAATGTTTGATAAAACTGAAGTCATTATTATTGTACAAAACTGAAAACACACGCACCGCATAGGACAAGTCGACCAAAGAGCGTGTTGCCGGTGTGGCGGTGTCTCATATATTATATCATATCATAATATTAATACAATATTATTATAATGTACTACGTACTCCTCTCGCTACCGTATGGCGTATAATATGACTGCTACTGAATGTCTTATATTGGGATAAGAGAGTGCCGATAAAAAGATCATCCCTCTGTGACCTTATATTGTTTGAGCATCCGGTGATTTAGGATAAGTTGTTTTAGATTAAAAAAAAAAAACTTAGATAATATATTATATTTGTGTAAAATTTAAAACGATATCGTATAATATATTATTAAAATAATATTTTTAATGCGACTGGTATAATGTTATGTGATTAAAAATGATTTTCATGTTAAATTATTTAAAGATTATTTTTACTTATGAATTATTGATAAGATCCATTAGTTCAATTATTAATGATTGGGCAACTGTTTTGAGAACTTAAAGTTTTGAAATGTCAATTATTTTTTATACCTATAAACCTACAGAATTTCGATTAGGTATATATTAAACCTAGGTATTCAATTATTACCTATATAGATTATAGGTAGCTTATAAGTTATAATATTGTATAGTTTGTTCCCTAACGCACTACTCAAACACAATATGTCAATATTGCACAGAAAACCTGGTTCTTTTTAATGATAAATTTATTGAACATTTCAATTATAATATTAACAAGAATATTGTATATTCAATCTGTAATATACAATACAATAAGTAATAGGGGGTACAGTTTATAGGACGGGACGGCATGAAAGAAGGGGGGGGGGTCCAATGACCCTACTTCAAAAATAATAATTTATGGAAAAATAGTTTTAAATATAAAATAGGTACACGTAAGATGATAAGCATATTTTAATCTTTTATCATAATTCATAATATACAATATATAGTGTCTAAGACTAGTTCGTATACTTAAATATAAATTATTATTATTTATTATAGTTCAATAGTTGGTAGGTATAGTACCTTATAGTACCTATCTACCTATGAGAACTATACGTCTATACTTACCAGTTATACTGGGATAAACGGTAGTCGGTAAAAACTAAAAATAACCTGAAATGTATTTTTTTGTGTCTTTCATTACCTTTGAAGCAGTACAAATGCTTCGATTTTCTACTTCAGTATCTTTCTGGTAGGAAAGCGAATCTCGTTGGTACTAGTTTGGGGGGGGGAGTGAAAAGTAAAAAATCCCCAATACATTTCAAATCCGTCTGAACAAAAAAAAAAATTATCTTTACCTATATATGCCCTAAGAAAATTTCTATTTTTTTTGTTTTTTTTAGCTGCTAGCATAATATAATTTGTATTATTATGACTTACTGATTTACATAGGTGCATATTTTGTGTATTTAGTGGAATCCTTTTTTGAAACGAAGTTTTTTATGGCATGATGCGGCCGATGCGGGGCTAGTCGGGAAAAAACGTTCCTGACGAAATACTATTTTTATAATATAATATATTAAACAGATCTTTGAGCAAAACATCCAATATTCATTCTATCATACTGATCGATATAGTCATGCGATAATACTTTTTAAAACAGATTTAAATCCGTTATTATGTCTATTCGAGATTGGTCAGTCCACTTTTCCCAATTTCACCCCCCAACCTCTAAAAATTTAGCTTGAGTATTTTGAAAGTTCGGAAATTTCAAACATTGATTATTCTGGATTTATTCGGAATTTAAAGCAGAAATCCTTAAATGTGGACTGACCGATCCCTAATAGAAATACTAAAGAATTTAGATCAGTTTTCAGAAATATTATAGCACTATTAGATCAATTGGTAGGATGGAACAAAAAAAAAAAAAGCGGGGGCGGTAAGTTTTAGAGACTGTCCGCAATAGATTGATTATAAATATCTTGCGTATATTGATAATATAATTATTGATAATACATCGCTACACTACGTATATTATGCATTTATAATTATTAAAATTAATAAAATATATATATATGTATAATAAGTATATAATATTTATATAAGTATTGAATTGTACGTAGGTAATATATTTTTTGTCACGCCTGCACCGAAAATTTGGTTTTCGACCGCGGTTGAAGCGTTGGAAAGCCACCTTTTTCCTTCTAGCTGGTCGTAAAGTGGGAATGGAAATCCCCATTGTGCCGGGGAAAAAAGTAGAAATCCTCAAAAGTGCTGGGCCGCGTATACCTATCAATACCACGGTCCTTCCAAAGCGTAAACTTTTGGTTACATCTTATAAACATATTATAATCTCCTTGCATGACGCGTAAACATTTTTGTTTCATGAAATTGCTTTCGTAGAATAATCTGATTGTTGCCTATATAGCGCTTTACCTTCGTCGTGATTACATTTTTTTTGTGTGCCCGACTGTGCCGCGTTTGGTATGGACTATAGGTAATAGAAAACGGGCATAACACGAAAGGATTTGAAACAGCGTAATAAGATCTGTATATTATGCATTTATAATTATTAGAATTTATAAGTTATAACAATTTGGTGACTTTAACATCAATTTTAATGATAAGAAATCGGAAACTTTTAAAACTTTCCTTTTGGACACATTCAATTTACATAATATGATAAACAATCCAGCAGAATCTACAAGACTACAACGAGGGACGACACCACTATCGATGCAGTATTTTCAAGATATTTGGAAAAAATTACATCACAAACATACGTAGGTATCATATTTCAGTTATCACAGGCCTGTAATTTCGATTATTGAATAATATGATTGTTGATTAATATAATAGTAATTAAATAGTAATAATAATAATTTTCATTTATTTTTCACATTTACTTTTATTTTGAATGGTTCCACTAAAATGTATTTATAATCTATAATATTTGTTGGAAACGAAACTTCGTTTCTACCGGGTGTCCCATGACAGCACTTACTTTTTATGTGTAGTTCCACCCCTATATACCTATATATACCTATTAATAATTACTAAACATCAAATTATTCATTCGTATAATAGTTAATAAATTTCTTCTTTTTACGTCTAAGCACGCATTGTGATCTATTAATGCTTATAATTAAAAAACAATGTTTAATAAAATAATTACTTTTTTGAATAACTTAAAACCTTATAATTTTTCAGAGTTATACTAATAGCTAGGTAGGTAAACTTTATAGGTACCTGCCTAAAAGGAATAGCGTTCACATATTTAGTCAGACACTTGGGTAAATATTATAAAGGTTAAGAGTTCTTGGTGTCTGTGGTATGACAAAAGAAACATAATGTATCGGTACTCGGTAGTTATCTAAAATATGTAGATTAGTAGATTATCTGAGTATGTTGATAAATTAGAATTAATGAAACTAAATATGAATTCGTTGTACTATTTGTTAATAACTTATGAATTATTAAGTTTTAAGTTACCTATTATCTATAGTTTCTACCTACCTAAAAATGGCTAATGCATGGTCACTGCCCACTGGATAGGTATATCTATATTAATACACTAATAAACCGACTATTGTTAAGTTGCATAAAAAATTGATTAATTTAATGGTTCACTATAATATTTAATACAGATCGATCGGTCAATAATTATTATAACAATAAATACAACTTTTTTTTTTGTACAAGATATCCAGCTTTCTAGTCAAAAAGTGGCCGAGTTGATTTATTTCTGTCTACATACGTTTCATGCCGTTATATATATAATGTTAAAGCATATATTCTACATTAAAAATTAAAAAAAAAAATCCTCATTTCATCATCGATGCGCTTTATAATATGTATAAGTAACTATGTAAATGTATATTATGTGTGGGTGAGCGCACACTAGTGAAATACTTGTACTTACATATTATATTCTATATATATATGTAGTATTATAGTGGTACCTGTAGTGCTTTACTAACTGACAATTTCAAATATTTTGGATTTGGGATCAAACTTTAAAAAATTAAGTTATAGCCTAGTTATTAAGCCTATACAAAATGTTTAGTTGATTTAAACGTATTCACTGAAAATTTATATAATATGTTCTATTTAACTTTATTACTACTGTAACTATTGAACTATAATAACAATAATTAAATTTTGTGTATATAAATTATAAACCATGAGTTTTATGGTACCTATGCATAATTCAAAAGATAATTATAATGTATACTCAGTCACTCAGGTATCTGGTAAGATTAGGTACAAATAATAAAATAGAAATGTGTATTTTAGTTGATGACACAATTTAAATAATTTGGATTATAATAAAATAGAAAAACATAAATTTAACACATTTGTTTGTAATATTTAGGTATATAGGTACTATCCAGGTAGGTGCTTAAGTGTTTTTTTATAGGTAATTATGCGTAAAAAAATTTCATTTTATGTTCATAAACTAAAATATTACCTACTATAGTATGATGTCACACGTACAATAATTTGTAAGGCAAAATATTTTTATTTTAAATTTGTTTTCACTAAAACGAATTTTATTAATTCCAAGATTAAAAGATAATGACGAAAAATGGTGGTGGTTTTTATCGGTGAACAACATAATTTTTGTAAGTACTATAATAATTATTATGAACATTCAAAAGTATAAAACTAATATTAATTAATTATGTTAAATTCTATAGGTAGGTAAGTAAAATAATTTTTTTTATTATAGATACATAAATTAAGATCATTGCGTTAAACTTAACAAAATTACTACCTATATATTGAAATACCTACTCAAAATAAACTACCTAAAAACTCGAAAAATATGTGTATTAAATTGACTCTAAACATTAATAAAATTAAATACCAACCTAAATATATTTAAGATTATAATATAGCCGTTTATAGCTCCGTTCTAGAGCTTCCTAAATTAAAACACATTTTGTATATTAAACTCCGGGTCTAGACTAAATGAGTAAATTAATACCTAGTATTAGTGAATGAAAAAATAATTTTAGGTGATACTCAAGTCACTTAAATTCACAGTCAACTATCATACATGTTCATTGTTTAGTAAAAATGCGATATCGTGTTGGGGCAGTAACCAGGAACTAAAATTATGTGTATAGGTATAGTAAGAAATACTAAGTGTAGAATACGAAATTCAAAAGTGTGTTATAGCCTGTAATAACTATAGGTAGTAACTTTTTTTACATATTTTTCTTCAATAATTGAAAAATTATTTGATGTTACAATGGGAAATAGATAGATAAGAATTTTAAATATTAATAATAATAATAATTATTATTATTAGAAGTCGTTTTTATAAGTTTTACTTATAGACACAAGATTTAAAATATTTTAAAATAAAAATAAAAATATTTCGAATGATGTTAAGTAATACAAATAATTATCAAACAATAGTTAATGAATGTAGGTACATATTATTTTAAAAGAAGTAAAAACCATTATAACAAAGCAAAATAATATTATTGTTAATGTTTGAAAATTATTTACTACATATACATTTTTTTAATGATAAGTATTCTTATACCTTTTGTATATTTGTAATTAAATATAAACAATGTGGTAATTACACTAAATAGCTTTTAAAAAACATTTGGTCGATCAGTTTCATGTGGTTCTGAGTATTTATGTCTTCTAATAATATATGGCTATAATATTTCATAATACCTACTACATATACATGTGTTATATAGATACGTATGAATTACCTAAAAGCCAAACAAAATTTGCTTAGCTATAGGTATGTAGGTAACTCGAATAAATTATTTTATTTAAAACAAAGAAAAAGGAATTTTTGATTTTCAACATAGGTAGGTACTTACACAAAAGTATAAAATAATACGTACTTTTAGTGTCTTTAGGAATTTCATACACGTATAAATTTTAATTATGATCAATTTTTTTTTACACCTTATTACTTATAAAATCGGTGTAACTCACAAATAATGTTACACAAAGTTTAGTATATTCACGCCATACTTTTCACAGTTTAAAAGTTTATGTCTTAATAGGTTTTTATGCCTTAAAAGAAAATCTCACTAGGTTGTATTAATACTCTTTGGGGAGTGCTAAGCTCATACACGAGCGCGTGGTAATATGAAAAAGACCCCTGTCCCTTGTGACACGTTACAATAAAAAATGTAATTTTTAATTATCATTTTTCAGTTACAGTTTTTAATAACAAAACAAACACGTGTTTAATTTAATTTCGAAAATAATATTATGGTCTTTAACTGTATTTGAAAACAATTCGTAATAAATACATACAACGTATAAATTAAAAACCACCAGCAATGGGAAATAATGACAATAAAATATAAAGCGTATTTCGATAGAGGTATACACTCTGTTACTTTATTTATGAAATATAAGGGGTTTGATTTTCATTTTATGACTCATATAAAAGATTACTAAGTCGTAGTTAATCGTCAGAATCATACACACTTCTTAAGGCAAATTTCTGAGTGTGGTAAAAAAAAATGTTTTAAAGATTTCTTAAAGTTATAATAAGTTAGTATAATATTAATCAAATTTAAAAATACCTATATTATATTATATTGTATTTTAAAAATAAAATGTAATGTTATACCTAAGGGCTAAGTCGCTAAGACCAAACACATACTTATCTGTAGGTACATAATATATTATAGTCTATATATTATTTATTTGTAAATTAAATTTAAATTCTCCAAATAATCTATTATGGCTAAAAAAGTGATTAAAATATGTTGTGTTTATTACAAAATGTCTTAAGTATTAAAAATACGATTTTATGACTTCTGTAAAAAGTCAACAAAATGATTGAGTACCCCAAGGGACACCGAGCATTTAAAAACTAAATCATTTCGAACCCTTTTCGTAACAGACGATATCCTTTTACCTACCACGGCCATACAGTAAAAATGAAGATAAATATTTACTATAGAAACAAGATGTATATCATACGGTATTTGTAAACAGAAAGTATTTTATTTGGATTGTTAGATAGAAAAACATGATCGGCTTACCAAAATTACTCTGAAATCTCTATCATACAATACAGATAGTAGGTAGAGGTGTTTTAAAAATTTAACATCACTTAAAATTAAAAAAAATATTAGAAAATATGCTAACTGTTCTCTTTACATTTAAAGTATACTAATTTTTGATAAATGTTAAAATAAACATTGTGGCTCTTTTTTTCATTAATATTTTGAATCTGGAACCTATTATAACATATATAATTATTATTATTATAGTAATATGTCGGTATAATTACTAGTGTGGTTGATAAATAGAGTATTTTTCTTATACTTTATAGTCTATTATATTAAAATAATTGAATAGATAATATTAAATTAAAATAATAGGCTTTGCCACATGTTCACAATTTCTTAATGCACAATACAGACTTAGGTATATGTTTTTAAATAATTAATCATGTATGTACTATATAAGATAATGGTTGTAAGAGATAACCTATCTTAACGAATTGGTTACTAAAATCATTTTAAGGAATAATGTCTGGGAACATTTAAAATAAATGCATTTTTTTGTTGCTCTAGCTCTGGGTAATAAGTCAATAAGCAAAATTATTTTGTGTGAGTCAAGTAAATAAAATATGTCTCTGCAATATTTTAGTTAGCAATGTGAGTATGTAACAGCATAAAAATAATCCTTAGGTGTATAATAGGTTACTTAATGAATGGAAATAAATAATCATTATAATAACAGTTGTATACGGTATACCTATACCTATTTTGATTGTAATTAAATTCCATTTTCTGAAATATATTTTAATATTTACAAATTAAAATAAAAATGTATTATTATTTTGCTTTTAATAATTTGAAAATACTAATTTGCATCTAGATTAAATGTACAATATTTTAAAATTATTAAATTGTTTTACAACTGATATTTAGATTATTATAACAGATCTGCAATGATCACTAAAGTTAAAAAGTCATATAATGACCAAATGGAATAACCAAATTATTAATGAATAAATAAGCAACTAATTAAAATCTTTGCAACTCTCATAATATTATCTTTTATACTTAAGCGTACATATATTTCACGGTATGTCGCAATATAAACATATTATTTAGTGTATTGACTATATTATTAACAACGATATTTCTCATTTCTATATCTAAAATCCAAATTAATTAACTTTTTGCATTATATTATACTACTATGTATCATGTAGATAGGTGCTCGTTGAAAATAGCCCTGTGTCAAAACTTAATTTTAATAAGTCACGGAAGCATTGTTTCGTGTTCTTTACCAGAACCAGAAATATATCTACTGTAGTACAAAACCCATTTAAGACTCGTCTGGTCTGTGACCATTAACGGTTTATCTGGTAATTCAAATTCAACGGTGCGCGTTAACCGTTTCGAATATTTTAAAAATATATCTGTGAAAATTGTAGCTCATATTATACTTAGGTAGGTATGTGAGTACAAGTTACGCAGGTAGGCGTTTACTTGTTTACCCTGTACAGTATACAATGCACATTCTTGAGTTCTTCGTTCAAACTATTTATATTATATGTCATAAAGTGGTTTTATTAACAAAGACAGTTTCTTATATAAAGAGGTGTGAAAATAAATGTTTCATGTTTTTACCGATGGCGCATTTTAAGTTTGTCGTTTGATTCTCAAGAGCGAAGCGGATGTGGAGTATGGTTATAAAAGACGATGAATAAAATAAAATAAGTACAATGATTATTATAGTGTAGTTTGCACTATAGTAATATAGTATTATATACTTTTGTGTAGAAAAATATGCAAAATAAATTTTTGAAAATGGAATATTATTATGTGTATAAGATGAAATATTTATAAATATACAGGAATACGCAAGTAACATAGGTTGTTTTTTTTATTATAATAGATTTTTGTACAATATTATAATACGGTATAGTCATAATTTGGTGTGACCAGGTTGCCTACCGGTATATTTTGATAAAGTGTGTGACTTACTGGGAGATAAATATACAATTAATATATGTATAGGGAAACAAAAATTAGTATAAGATATAAAAAAAATACATTTTACCTATCACAAATATTCTTAGAAAAAAATAAAATAAAGTACTCATATTATAAATTACTAAACTATAAAACATAAACTTTTTATATTTTTCAAACATTATTGGAACTCTTTATTGGGCGGTTAGTTTTTAATTTTATTGAATAATGGTACTAGAATTCAGAAATATTAATTTCAGTTAGTACCTACTTATTAGGTATAGGTACCTACATTTTAATGAGTTCCATGAATTTTTCTAAAATCTTGAATACTATAATATTGACCATAAAAATTCAACTGTTTGTATATTAGCCCCATTTACAGGATTTACAAAATGTTCTGAATAATAATTGACAGTTAAATTCATCAAACAATACTTTTCATGGCATGTGATTTCCGTTCATCAGATAGGTACTATTTAACAGTTTCGGACAAACTTCTCTTTGTGTATTTGTAATAAATATATTATTTTTATCTACGTTTACCTTATACTATTACAGTGTAGATCACGACCAGTCTAACCATCTGCATAAATGCTCTCATAATATATTATAACTATTGTGTGCAGAAGTTTTTTTAGTGTTTTTGTTAGAGTTGTAAATTGTAATAACGATGATGGTAATATAATAACAATTCGGTTTTCCGTATATATTATAATATAAATATTACCATAGTTTTAATTTTGTCGGCAATGCGCAAACAATATAATAATATCATGTCCAAGACATATATATACAAGCGCACCTTTTATACATACCTATTTATATGACCGTAATTGCGAGTACAGTGTACACACAACACACATGGCGGCGGAACGTTAAAAGTTTTGTTCCCTAAATTGAATCCCACGGGAATACCGGGCCGAGAGTGGTATATACCCGGGTGGCGGTCTTTGGTGGCATGTATTATAGTATTCGCCCGGTGGTGAAAACGCGTTTGGGAAATCGCCGCGGACTTTGGTCGTTGTCCGGTGGCGCGGGGAAAATGAAAAGGGAGATCGAAAGGGATTGATGGGGCCGAGCCGACGAAAACGACGTGACACATGAGGTTCATTTAGAAAGTCCGGTTGATTACTATTGTAGCGACTTGCGGCATGACGACCGTCTCCGCCGGGCAACCACCGACTCCCATCACCTCAACACCCGCCTCGTCACGGCCGCTGAAAACTCACATTATACTGTGCACGCGCATATACAAACCATATACACACACCGAGCTGTGTTAAACGAAACGACGACGATGACGGTGGTAGTTATGCGTATATATAGGCTCACGAGAATAACGAGTCTGCTTTAACAGTTAACATATATATAGATATATATTATACACGTATATATTATATACCACTATACGAATTTGTGTTTTTTCGTTTCCGCAGCGTCATAAACTTCTTGGGAGTTTTTGTTGTAGGGTGTACAGTGACGTATTGCATGAGGTCTGAAGCTATAGTGGACCGCTTTGCATGTATTTTTCAATCGGACATTCGCTGCTATTACTGACCAAAATATTATGTTCATAAAAAAATATTGCGACTTCGTAATCAACAATATTTCGACGCAAATAGCACGAATTGACACGCGCCCGAATTGGCGCCGTATAAATATCATGGGTCATGGGCACAATTTTGGTGGAAAATAACCGTGTGCAGCCCCGTCACTTAGCGTATAGTAAATATGATTTCTTACAGATATTTTGCTGTATAAACCTACAACATCATCCTTTATTCAGCGTTCTTAAAAACCACACACTAACTAATTACCGTTCATAACCGTTTATTTTACACCATTCAAAAACGCATAAATTTTATAAATATAAATAGTATCAAATTTACATTTGATGTACCTACCCTCTACCCGCAGTTATAAAGAATTACGAAGATAAAAATTTGAAAAATATGTAGTTATCCGGTTGTTAGAGCAAGCCCTTCAATTATCCCATACGTATAATCGACAAAATATAAAAATTTCGGATCAATTTGTTTGTGACTAGCATCATAATCCTACTGTCGAACACCATCGTCAGGTCTCGGCACTTGTCACGGATTTCGTTTAAAGATTTTGCTAATCACGAGTTTTTCTCATTTTCTACGGTTACCGCATGGGGTCTTTACACAAATGGATTTATCATGTTAAACAGTGCCCATTATGGGCCACTCGGTCCGCATATATTTTATATATTAGTATAACGCGAAGACGGAGGGTGTAACGAGTGAAGAAAAAAAAAATCGTGGAAAGCTGCGGAAGGAAAAAAAGAGAGAAGAAGCAAACGAGAGTAGGGGGCCGATATTAATTTCGGTGGCGCAGCCGCCGCGACATTAATTAAACCTCGTTTTTAGGAACGCATTAAAAAGACGCTCCTGTCGCGTGCTAGCGAGCCGATTGAAATATTGCCGCGGCGGCACCGGCGGAGCAGCGTGCGCTCGCGGATTATATAATAACAACCGCGGCCGTTGTAGGTTTTTTTATCCCCGAGCTTTATAGTATATGTATACACCCACGGGCGCCTCCTTTGCCAAAACTAATTTAAGGTTATAACTGTTCTGCAGCGACGACAACCCTAATGGCTTTTAAGTGAAATTTACGATCGACCGTTATTGATTTTTGGCCTCTGTATCTATATCGTAATATTATTGTTATAATACAATTATGCATATACCTACCTATATACGGCTATATCGTGTTTAATATTATAATTTAAATAATAATATTATATATCATATCAGTATTGGTGAACACAGGGCTCGTCAGTAATCAGTTACATGGATCTAAGTTATATTTGTAACTATTTATAGTAACGTAATTTTTAAATATCTAACTGTAAAATGTAACTGGTTAAAATTGTATCTTAAATTTAAATAATAGATCGAAATTTATTAAAATGATCCATTCGATTTGTTTACTTACCTGTATATTTTTAGATTTCAGGTTTAGAGTATAGTTTATGATAGATTAAATAAAATAATAATAATATTCCAAATGTATTTAATGTTACTTATAAAATATGTTCTATGTGGCTTGACGAAACACAAACAACATCTTCAACAAACGGAACTCCAATTAATTTCATGTATCCCCGTTGTATATACCTAACTGACTACGCTATTTTTTTTAGCTTCTCTGTGGTTGATGATAATGGTTTTACGTACACAGTAATATACAGTATCTTAATTAACATATCCTCAAAATAAGTAGTCTCATGGTGTTGGAACAGGTGACCTAAGAAGCCATGTTCAAATAATCGGATGATTCATTTAGAATAACTCTGTATTTTGCATAATAAACATCTATTGCAAGTATTTGCAACTAATGCGTAATTATAAATATATAGAAATATAAATATATTTAATGTTTTAACAGAATATTTCAACCTTACACTGTCTATAGGTACCTATATTTTATACCCGGTTCTAGAAAAGAAGACACCAGGCAGCCACGGGCAAAACCAGCTTCGCTACTTAAATCTGGTGTCTTCTGTTTTGGAATAGGGTATAGTTTCTTTATTTTCAGTTTTCACTTATATAAGGTGGATTAAAAGTTTACTATAAGTGTTACCTATGATATAATATAGTATATGCCTCCAATACGTAATGAAACCAGCAGCCCGCGACAAAATCTTAGTTGCAGCACTCGGACCTGACGTGGACACCCCCATCCAAATTTTAAAGTTCTTAAGGAAAACCAAATTCTATAAACTAATTGAACAAAAAAAAAATTTTAACTAATGGCCATTGTTGCCGATTGTAACGAAGTTAGGTAGTAGTAGTATTGGAGGTACTATTGTTCTATATTGTAAATATTTATGTATATATTATTAATAATGATATCGGCTAATTCGTATTTTTTTTTATGAAATGATAAAATGAAATCACTTTATTGGAGTTCCTATACATACCTTTGATTAGGTACTTGGGTTGTGGTTTTATTATTTACGTGACTTTCGAGTAAAGGTGTATAACATTGTAAAATTGAAATTACCTTAAGACAATAATAAAGCAAATATTAATCTAAAATAATCACACAATTGACAGTTGAGTGATCGCAGCATTATGATAAAGATACGTCTTGTTTACGCTGAAATTACTTTGAAAGTCGTTGACCTACGACAAGAAGCCAATAACTGATTAATGTTTATTTATATTAAAAAAATGGGAACATGTCAAATCACAGTCCTATAGTTTGTTCTAACTAAAAAAAAAGAAGCCAAATTATGAGTTTCACCAGATTATTTGATTGATGCCTGTATTTATGTTACTTGTACTTGAGATAATCAAGAGTTTTAATGACTATACGCTGCAGTATGGGAATAATTAATATTCTTGAGGAAATAATATGTTTTATGTACAATATATAGCTGCGTCGATCAAATACAAAGTGGGTGTGACCGTTTGAGTACTTTTGATAATTTTTTACCTGAAAGTATGACATTCTATTTATATTTATTATTATAAATGTTAAACCAATCAAGATAAATCATTAAAATTACATCCACGTATTATGTAAAACGTATACCGGTTTCGTGCAATTTAGATTTTCACAGTTCATTTTAATATTTTATTATAATATGAACACTAAAATATGAGAATCCTCTGACTTTGCTTTTAAAATGTCCAAGGACATATTATATTTAATTCCATAAACTGAACAGTTAGTTGTGAGATTTAATTAAGTATTTTATTTATGTCTTGCAAGTTTTAAATTGTGAGTAATGCAGTAATAAATTGATTTCGTTTTATTAATTGTATAAGCAATAAAGCATATAATATATTTGATACACCTAACAGCTATAATTACCTACATAATATAATTGAGTATTTGGTGAATAGTGTCAAAACATTATTTGAAATAAAAGATGAATTATCTTATGTTAAAAGTTTAATTAATTTTTTTGGTACATGTTACTACCGAGTAGTTATCTACCTAGTATAATAAACTGTATTTTAATTTTAAGAAACAAAATACAAAATAGGTATAAAATATTTTATATAACTAACAGGTCCTGTTTTTATAAAAAACATAATGTTTACTCAGTACTCACACACCATAATATATTAGGTACCTACTCACCTATTTTGTACTTGTAAAATTTAATTAATAAATTATGTTTGTTAATAATAGTCAACAATACGATTCATGAATTTATATGTCTTCTAGGATTTTTAAATTTATAAAATTATAGTAATCTTTTCACCCAGCGATGTATTTACAGGGGGGATTTGGGGGATCAATCCCTCCCTTGGTCTTTTTTTTGCTATGATTTTAGAAAATAAGTATATTTTAGTGTTTAGTATTTACTAGATTAATGTATTTTTAGTTTTGTAAAGAGAGTAAAAAAAAATTAGGTAATTAACAGCCTGTTATTACACCACTGAAACTCCGCTGTATGTCACAGCTATAGGTACTACGCGTTTGTGCGATTTCTATCCGATTCATATTCTATCGTGCTGTAGCTGTTCTGTATGCGGCCCGCCTAGATGCACCAGCAGGACACTGGTGTATTATTCATTACTGAAAATTTGTAAATTTTTGATGTACAAACAAGATATTTTTAGACTAAAATACCAAAATCAATATATTATTATATTATTATGGAATGGTCTAGTACAGCGTTTCTGAAACTGTAGGTTAGGTTAGGTTACTTTAGGGTTCCTCGAAACTCTCATTAAAATTAAAATTTAGAAGTCCTGTTTGTCTGTTATCCTTTCTTAAAATTACACAAAAAATAACTATTGAAACAAAGTAGGGGCTGTAATTGTCGAGCTGTAATAACATATTTTTGAAGCTATAAAAAGAAAAGAAGTAGGGGTTCCACAATAAAATTGGACATAAGAAGCACTGGTCTAGTATATTCCACGTAATCAGGCTATGAGCGTTCTTATTTTTTTGGAAAAACGCCATTAGTGTTTTTTTATATTTTATTTTTTTTATTGAAGTGCAAACTATGAAAGTATAAGTTCGTAAGTCTGAAAATCTTAATTTATCAAATGAACAATAATAATTTATATTGTTGGATGTTCTAATTAAGAATTATTATAGTAAATTAGTAGTTATTATTACTTATACTTTTCAATGGCTCATCCCCTCCCTATAACAATTCTTAAATACGCCACTGTTTCCACCTCATAATTTCGAATCATGTTTTGCTACGTGCATAATATAATAAAATGTCTATCATTATTATTGCCTTAAAGTATAATTTTACTAATGTTGTACCACGTTGCACACAAAAGATAAACAACTTACTAGTATTCGATAATTAAATACCCGTGTTAAGTGTTAAGTATGTGATGGTCTTTAAATTAAAAATTAAAGATATATATTTTAGTAACTAGTAAGATTTACAAATTAATTAAAAAATTGAATTGTATAAACTATAAATATTGAAGAAAATTTATTTTTATTTGTATGAAGATTTTAAATACTACTAGTATAGGTACACCCCAAATCATTGTAAATCGTTAATAAATCAATAGGATATAATATATGTATTATATATCGATACTGGCACATTGATAAGAATACGAATCACTAATCAGAATCATATTAAACCTTTCGTGTATTTATCTGATTTTCTCTATTTTATATTTGTGCCAATATACATTATATTTGTGCTGATATAGGTATGTGATTTATACATTTTACAGCTGTATTGTTAAAGTCACTCATTGGACCAGGTAAATTAATATTCAAATTTTTTCAGTAAATTATAAATAATTATGTTATAAACATAATTTCATAAATATGTCATATTGTTTGTGCTTAAGCTATATATCTTGTAATAGTTGTATATTGGTTGGTTTAAATTATTATATAGACCCTTTCATAGTTCAGAAATAAAATAATTTAATTTATAGTAAAGTTTATTTTAGAGGATATTTTATTATTTCTATTCTTTGTAGAAAATATAGAATCGTGGACACTTAATACCTAATAGTAAAACAAATATTAGCGTAGCTTGGCGCTTAGTTTTATTTTTTGGTGCAAGTACCTATTTACTTTTTTTTTACACTGTCAAGTTTGTATCGCAGTGTTCAAAGCTAAATAAAATGGATCAAATACAAAATTGCAGATGACAGGGTCAAATATTATAGAAACAATTTGGATTTAGGAAGGAAGGGTGGGTATATTGGCGACATAAAAGGGCAGGTTTCCTCGATAACAGACCTCAGTGTATTCATGTGTGTGTGTGTGTGTGTGTGTGTGTACTCGATTTTTTCCTCCTGTCCTATAGAACCCTTTTTATTCCTTGAGACAAGTATAAATTATTTAAATTTAATCACGCTTTCATTTCGATCCCCAGAGTAGTAATATTCATCTCCCATCCACCGTGTCGTTCCAAGCAATCAGCCACTGGTACCAATCTTCGTTCGGATTCAATTACTACTAGCTTTAACCCTTGGTCCATCGCTCGTGTCGTATAATCTTAAGTGTAAAAAATTACATCTAGAAAGTTTGTTTTAATAAAATATTTAGTTAATAAAACTACACAACAAATATTATAATAAGTAGTTATATTTATTTTTAATCATTAACTTTTTATGAACAACTTTAAATTTTAAAGAACATTTCTAAAACACTATAATATTCGTTTTTGTATCCACCAACAAAATAATTGGTTTTTGAAAACAAGGATTTATTAATAATTATATTTGTATTGAAATTTGAAATATAGTATCATATATTAATAGGTATACTAACCGGGTATCCTATTATCTATCGTATATATTATCCTGTCAGGATTTAATTTCAAATCCGAATTCAAAATATAATCACAAGCTCGTATAGACGGCTATAGATAAATATAGGTAATGTTACAATTATTTTAAAAACATTAAATATTTCTAATTTATTTTAGTGTAATCATTAGTGTAATCATTAGGGTATTTTGTTTTGTTTTTATTTATATTTTTCCCAAACATTGACGAACTCATAATTATTATACTGTATATTATTTATTTTATTAAAATATATAAATGTTTTAAATGTTATTTATTATATACTACACATACCTAAAGTGTGTTAAAAGTTAAAAAGTCAGTAACCCTAATTCAGAATATTCTAGTGGAGTTTTTTTTTAATATAGTAGCCAGTAGGTATATGAATATATGAGTATCAGAGTATATGACTAATAAGTAATAGTCACTCTTTTACTATGGTGATATTCTAATATATTGTATAATAATGTCATATTTTACTAGGTACATTAAACATTTCGTATTTTACGAAATAATAATTAATAGTATTAATAACTCTTCTTAATACTAGTAAATAATATCTACTGTGGGTATATCAATTATTTTATTGGTGTTTTCTAAATTCACACATAGTATCTTAGGATCTGCCAGAAGGTAAAAAGCATTTTTTCCTAGTTAACTCTTCGAACATATAAAATCGATTTAAATAATTAGATTAATGTACAATGATAACAAAATTAATAACTGTCAACTATATAGTATAATATTTTTATAAGTAAATTCACTGTAGTTACTATACATTAATATATACCTAATATAATATCTACTAACAAATTCTATTTATAAGATTTTGAACCTTTTTATTTGATTTCACATGAAAACAATATTGTGTATTTTAAACGTAACACAAAGAAATACATAGACTAAAATGCGTGCAAGGAAAATATTAAATTTTGTTCAAAGAAAATCCTCAAGATGTTTCAGTGATGGATCGATTGTCATTATATCGAGTCGTTTTTGAGCACAACAGATGACGGCACTACGACAACCTGATAAGGGAGAGTCTTGGTTATTAATACACCCTGTTATATAAATGGGAGACTATTATAAAGGTTTGCGGGTTTGTTTTTTTTTATATTCTTGTCCAAAACCGATTCCAATTAACCGCTTAAGTCTACCTACAGAAAAAAAAATAACTTTATGAAAATTCTGACATCATTTTAAAAATGATTTATTTCTTCAAAATAATATGTTCAGAACTTAGACAAATTGGTTCTTATATTCTAATGATTATGCATAATTAGTAGCAATTTAAATTTAATTAAATCAATGTTTTCATTTTTATAATAATAATGTTAAAAGAAGTTATAGCTCATAGTACTGTGAGGAATAACCTTACTGTAGGTACTACATGTACCTATATTTATCTTGTTTATTTACAGTTTTTTTTCAATATCAATTTTTAATAATTTTTGTTTGTATAGGCATTTTCAATAAATAGTTAATTTTAAAGAGGTTTACCTAGAGTACTGTACATTGTAGTCATTGTACATTTACCGCGTTTACACGTTAGTAAGTTAGTTGTATTGAAAATAAAATGTAGATTTTATTCAACACGGTATGGTCTCAGGCCTCAGCAGACGTTGTATACTATTATAACGACAGCAATGAGCCTCTAGAGTCAGGGATACGATGCCTTATTATTTTAATTATGTACGTTCGTGGACTTTGGTAAAGTAGGGACACAATTTCGTAAGCTTTCATATCTTATCATTTTATTATTTAATAAGTGTGACATTAGTCAATACTTGAAAATGTTATTCAATTGCAATTTTGTAAATGTACTACCTAGTTAATATAGCAGTATGCTAGTATAATATAATATCAAACTCGGAAATAAGGCCAACCATTTATACTTTTTAGTAGAATATAATATGCTGGACAGGATACAGTGATAAAAAAAAGTACATTTTTAAATCATTCATATTGCTAGTAAAATACTAAAATCCTTGTAACTGCGCAGCATGTATAATGTATATATTTATTATTTTATAATAATTAGGGTAGTAAACAGTAATTTTTAAATTAAATATCTATAAAGATTCTCTACGTAAAATAATTAAATGTATTTATTATTTTTTTAATCTATAGATTATAAAATATTTATTGTTTTCCATGCATTTGATTTAAAAATATGTTTTTAATACCTATTAATTTTAAATTAATTATTATATAAAATTAGGTATTAATTGTATGCGCACATTAAACATATGATATACATATATTTGATTATTTTATCTTATAATCTTGAAGTTACTTTATTTTGAGGGTGAGGTACAAACTTGAATTTTACAGCTATTACACGTTAACAAATTATTATTTTCATCATAATAATTAATGCAAGCTGAATGAGCTTGAGACTTGAGGGGGAAATTTAAATTACACTTGATTCTTTTATACTAATGAGTAATTATATCTGTCGAAAAAGACTTTATGAAACCTATATTATACTAAACTACTTTATTTATATACTCGTATTAATTGGTTAGGCAAATCAAAATATTATTATGAATTACCTACACGTGACTTGTCTTATTATCTTGATAGTAGAAAAATAAGACACATTTATAGACATTTTACTTTTCAATACAGATAAATATTTACATACCTAGTTACCTAGATATATTTATTATAAATTGTGTATTATTTCAACTACATTATGAACTAGCAGGTATTAATATAGGTACCTAATAAATCAGATCACTCATATTTTTTTTTCATTTGTTTGAAAATATCAGTCTACTTATGCAGAGGAATTCATATTAGTATTAGTTATAAATAATAATAACATAATATTATATACTCTTAACTCCATTATAACGTTTTATCCATGGTTGTTTTTCTTTTGTTGATTGGTAATATAATCCCCTGACAACAATAATAATTATTGTATACAGTGATTGCACCAAATAAAATATCTGTATTATGGGGTATAAATTAAGTCCAACCGGTTTATAACTTCACTCCGATTTCCGTATCCTATGTCGTATGCGTATAAGAAAAATTGCAATTAATTCGGTATACGGGCATAGGGCTAATGGTGGCCGCCTTTGGCCATAAACTTAATGGCCTGGTGTGTATACGTACTTTTTATTAAGTGCCCACCGCCGCCTACCGTCGTCTCTGTTAAGGGTGTGTTCCGGCAAAAGACATTCCTCACACTGGTAACGAGAACAAAATAAGGAGAAAACAATGCTTCGGTATAAATCGCCCAACACCTTATTGCCGTTAAGGTTCAGGGGTCATAAAACAACTTGCCACATTTAAAACGCACATTATGGTAGTGTATATTATATACAAGATATCAGGGTATTTCAAAAATAGGAAAAAACGTATTAATACTCAATAGATCGTATAATATATTATATAACAAATTATATTAAATTTATGCGTGCAGTGAGGTGGAATAATTATTTTTCTATTAAACATAGCGAATACACACAATTTATGACCTTATAGATGTTTTGTTAATACATAACTGTAAGTCTATAACTTCAAAAATCCTACAATTGATCATTAGTTGATCAGTAATCACTAGAGTTCTGATGTCTAAGCCTTTTATTTTTTTTCTTAAATATGTATCAGCTATACATTTGTTTCATTTTACATTTTTACTAATATTAAAACGCAACATTTTATATGTATTTTTACTGTATTAGCATTATTATTTATTTTTAGAATTTTGTAGTCATCGTTATATTAACTATTAAGTAATATTTTGTTTTATAAAATATATTTCTACGTAATTGGAATATTTAAAAAGTTGATATTTATTGTTATACCATACTTATAAAACTACCTACTTGATGTCCGCCGGAATGGATAGAACTAATTTTACCTTGTAATGTGCGACGAGTGTAATTTTTGTTTTAATATGTATAACATTGAATTATTATTTATTTTAATTAATACAAAAATGCTGGAAGTTGAAATGCCCCATTTCACATAACTAAGTACACATTTATTTTCAATATCAATAATTCAATGTACATTTTTTTAGGTTTTATAGGGTAATTAAATCATCCAAACTCTAGCACTGTGTTTTATTTATTATTAGGCTTCATATAGATTCCATGTTACACGTGTCAATAGACCAACAAACACTAATAGTGGAACATAGTTATTTGCTTCTAAAATATGCAATGTAATTGTATGGGTAGTTATGACTTATTACCTATTTTGTATATTACTTTTTTTGTGGATGTTAAAAAATTAAACTATTTTATACTTACTTTTGTCTAAATAATTTTTTTCCGTGAACTTTCTTAGGCCTTTGTATCGTAGTTAATTCGATTTAAAAATGGCCCTAAAATACTTTCAGTAGAACCTAATAATAAATTAAATAAGTTAACATCACAATACCCACATAAATAACCTTGATCTTACCCTTATAATTTTACATAATATTGCCTATAGAAAATCATAAAAACAACCAGGAATAAAGGGTAAAATATACTTCAAATTGTAAAATAATTATAAAATATTTTCGTATTTTTCCAATAAAACTGAGTTATTATACCCAAAATAAAAATAAATAATTTAAGTTTTGAATTCTTGTGTTGTTGATAATACAAATAATTATATTTTGTATTTTAATCTTTTTATTATCTTACGCGTTACTTATAAGTATACTGCACCAATTCTTATATTATTATAAAGCTTGGATATTTAATTATTAACTTTTGCTTGCCAATTGTATTATTAACAAAATAATTATGTGTTAAAGAATTAATTAAAATATTAAATTATCGTGTTTATTTAGAAGGGGTCAAGAGGACTTATACTTCCTTTAGTTATTTAAAAATAACTAATTATAATAATGTGAACGTAAAAATTTATTTATCTTTGATTCTATTTTACAATGATACTTTAATTGTCGAATTATTATTATTTAATTCAGAAGTGTATTTTATAACAGTTAAAATTTAATGCCCAGATTGCACAGTTACAAGTTACTGTAGTATTAAATTACTAATATATCAAAATTAATATAATATAATATTTATAGTCAACTTATACGTACTTACTACATATATTATATTTATACGGTTTTATATTTTTTATATAATATATATAAATATAACTATACAAGCAATAATAAGTACCTAAATATAAGCTTATAGCTAATAAGTTATAACCAAAACGTCCAAAACAGTGAACATTCAATCTACTTCCCAATTTTTTTTTACAATAGGCATTGTAACTGTTTTATTATAGAACATGTAGGTATTTTAGTATTTATTCATCACAATATTTGTTAAATTATGTACAAATAATATGTGGAGTTTAAGATGTATACTTACGTATTGATAACTAAGTTAAGTATTGTAGGATATGTGTTTTATATTTGAAAATGCTCAGTGTTTTCGAGCAACAAATTTCAGTGTCCGGAATTTCTGGGATAGATCTATTTCGGTGAAGCGCGTTAATGGACGGATTGTTTATAACTCAGTAGCCGATTAGAAGGGAGCGTAAACACAGCGGTGCCATGGTGGCTGAGGAGGGGAGTCGCATGACGAACGTGTTTAATATACATAACCCTGAAATGGTTGACATTTTGTTTAGAGCATAAAAAACAGACGGAATGGAAAAAAAAATCTGATTTTAGAGACAGAGGACGATCGCCAGAACGGGCACTGACTGACACAAATCCCTTCATGCGAGCACACACGAATAAACAAAGTCGCACACAACATTATTGCCGTGTTGTTTGGGTAGAAGAGGGACCACCCATCTGTATTGTCCTATTTTTAGGGAGTTTCAAATGTAAACAAATATTTTGATACGACTTTAGTTCCATCGTCGTGGCAAAGTATACAATATATATAGTAATGGGATAAAGGAGGATGTACGCAGCAATATTATGTTAAAATTACGACTTGCGTAGACGATGACATTAACGAGTTTTGGAATATAACCAAAGATCAACAAAAGTTGAATATTATAATTTATAACAATTATCAGATTATTATTCTACGGGGCCGTCAGCAGGGGATGGTGCCATGGTGGTGTGTCGAGGTGTCCTGCTGCAGTGTCCCATGGTACTGCAAGGACACGCTAAGTAATATAAAGATGAACTGAATTAGGATAGAAGGTACATTTTGTATTATTAATACGTAATATAGTAATTTCTGATATTTGAAAATATGTATTATATATGTATGCTTATATAACATATAACAAAATAAAAATTGGCAATTTATTCCTCTAAAACAATTTGACCGTCGACTAAGTTTTGTTGTCATCCTACGAAAGACTTTGCAATGGATTGTCGACTTGGCATATATGACATATGTATATTATAGGTACAAAGAAGGTATTTTTTCTAAGAGTTTGACTAAAACAAAACAAAAACACAAAACCAGTTTTAAAATTTTCACTTTTAATAGCTAAGACTTTAAAATTTAATACAATTATCCAATGTTCCTCTTAAGTTGTTCTTGCAGCATCCTAAAAATTTCAAAAATTTTCAAAAATACATATTATGACATCATTTTTTTTATAGAAACATCAAATTCAAATTTTGACAAAATTGAATATTTAAACAAAATATAACAATTTTAGATATTTTATGTTAATATAATTTTATTCTTAGGAATTTAAACTTGAAGCTTTTATTTACTACATAGGTATAAATTATTATTTACAAAACACAAATACACAATGAAATGTTCAAGATATTTAGATTATTTTTACCATAAACCTATTCCACCGTGCTATACCAATATACCATCGATGTGTATATATATTGACTTATAAGTTAACAAAAAATTAACAGCAAGTGATATTATATTTTATAAATGATTTGTTTTTCGAAATTTAGTCCAACCTATCGGTTCTACCGAATAAAATATTACTAGGTAATAGAAAAATCAATTACTAATAACAATATAAATATATTTTTAAATATTAAAATATCCTTAAAAATATATAGGCTGATAGAATCTTTTTTCGTATACGATTACTTACGTTAACTGTACACTATATTTGTATACTATTTTTCTTTTGTTTTATCATCAAGCAGTTTGTTGAGATGCAAAATATACAAGCTTATTTTTTCAAACGAGATCTACCTATCCTTTTTTACAGTAAATTAATTTACAAGTATAATATGTTTTTTTTAAAAAAAAATTTAGGTATACAATATGAACGAGGGTAGTTTCTGAGTAACTAAACTTTATGTACTTATATATAAAGATAATAATTCTTAATAATGGTTATGCATTTACATAAAATATAAAATAGATGTAATATTTAGTCTAGTGCCTCTTATAATATTCAAGACATTTTTACTAATGTTGAAATGTTAATATACCTACATATTAATATTAATTACCTACTATATAGTTTTCAATCCATCATAGTCCTCATAATATATGTTAAACCTAGAATTATTATGAATTTTATTTTATTTTTTCAATTTAATAATTTAAAAAATACTCGTTTGAATTTTCGATATATAAACAAAACATTTTTAAATAAATCTACTTATAGCCTATAGGACACTCCTTAAATGGTATAAAAAGTCTGAGTATTCGAAAATATGGTATTTGCGTTTTTGCTTAAGATTTGAGAATTACAAAAATCAGGATTTGAATAAATGCATTACCTATTAAAGGAAAACGCGTGTATGAGCGTTCTAGGTGATTCACCTTGTACAACTTGAAATTTGAATATTCTATGCATTACTGAGTTTAGAAGTACTGAATATCGATAAGTACAACGATACAGATAGTAATAATATGCCTATAATTATAGTGCGTTATCTCGTTTGGACGATTACCGATTATTCGCGGACGATTGCGTGAATGTTAACAGTAAAAAAACGTTACCGCGGATAAACGTTTTACGGTCGCCTGTGTATTATTATTTATTATGCTCGTCGTCGGTATCGATTGATATAATGTAACATTACTATAATATAATAGAAAATATATAATGTAATAGTATAGGTAGTGTTCAGGATCGCGCGTTGTCGGACACCGAGAACCGTTGTTCAGGCGATCAGTGGATTTAATTCGGCGTGAAATTCCGAACTCGATCTGATCGATTTGTCTGGATCACGCGCAGACCGGCCGCGGCGTGTCGCTTGTGCTAAAATATATAATTTAATATAAGCGCATAACACACAAAAGAAGAATGGCACCGGGGCCGGAGTAATATCAAATATGCAGGTGACTATATTATAGTATTCGATAGTGTAGGTACCAACAATATAATATATTATAGTCAACGACATCAACAACAACCACAGTGATCGTATACTATTTCATCATTATGTATTTATGCAACTACAATACAATATATAATGTATAAAGTATAATATAATAGGTATAAATTATTCACTAATCAGTAATCACTATATTATACAGTGTCTCAAAGTGTTTGTTCACGTACCTATGTGTATATTGTATACATATCGCCCTATAATACTACCGACTTTATATTATATTATATTAATCTTTATTAGGTATGTACCTAAATATCAAAACTTAACTACACATATTAGAATATACTTAATAAAAAATGGACTTGATAAATAATTCAATTTTAAAACTAATTTTTTTTTAAACAGCTCCATATATTTGTTTTCTAGGATTTTTATGAAACACCGAAATATTTATTTTTATTTTGAGTTTAAGTAAAATATTATTAACTATAGTAAATATTAGCTCCTATCGTTTATTATATTACTTTAATCATCCGGACTCCAATTAAATTACTTGCTCATCTCAGTCTTAGAGTATCAAATTAGCTAAGAGAGATATTGAATTAAGAAGAAAATTGACATATAGATAAAAGTAAAGTCGTTCAAAATTTACAAACAAAAGTCTAAAAATCAAACAAATGGTCATAATATATATTTTGAGTTGGCTTCAGTAACACCAGTTTTTATTTAACTAAAATTGTACCCCTGGCCGTGACAATTTTCAAAAATTCAGAAAACAAAATAATTTTTGTAGATTAGTTTTGGACAATTCCAAAAAAAAAAATGATTTCCATATTCTGTAATGGATATCAGTGGTATAACATAATATCACCAATAACCATCGTAGTATAATTTATCGAGTGTATTGATGCGTTCAATTAGCGGTTCGCATAGGAGAATATTATGGCTGATTTTACAAATACACAAGCTTTTGATAAACCAATCTTCATTCTTCCTAAAACAAAAACGAGTGTGGTATATTGCCGAAATAAAATATACAAAATAGAAAGAAAATACTCAAGTCATCGTGAAACCAATGTGCATTACCCAATGAATTTAAAAGTTTTCCTCGAGCCCTGACTCATTGACCATTGCCGAATATACACTTATAATAGATGCTCACACTTCAATAATGAATTTATTCGAATTCTGATTTTTGGAATACTTAAGTATACATATCCTACATGCAAGGATTATAATTTCGAAAACATCGGATTTTTACAATAAACAATTTAAGAAGGGTTCTGTGGCAAATGGCGATACAAATTTATATATTTGAAACCCTTTTTTTTTGTTATTCTAACCACTTTATTTCTAACAAGTACCTAGGTAATATTATTCAAGTTACTTATTAAGTTATTTAGGTTTGTTTCCTAAAGTATCTACGATCTACAAAATAATTTCATGATATGGGCTTGAAAAATATGGTGGCTATAAGATGATTTGAAAATGTTGGCAACTAATATTAATCAACATTTACTCATTTGTAAAAATTGTCTTCGTATAATAAATTCTGGATCCAATATTGCATATTATTATATTTTATAATTTTGGAAAATAAGACTTAAGAAGGACTATTATCCTTAGTATATTATACATTTTAATAACTTTGAAACTACTCGTTTGCATATTTATAGATTTATTAACTTACCTCAACGTTTTCTTAAAAATCATGTACATGCAGTTTATACCAAATACTTTATTTAAAATAAACAAATTACAATAGTTGATTCTAATTTAAAAAAAGGCGAGCAAGTGGGTGTCGCTCTGCTGTACAGTAGGTTACAAGTGGGTCACTGTATAATGGATGGTAGTTCATTTGAATTCAATGATATTATATCATTGTATAAGAAAAACGATTCTTAGCGGAGACAGTATGTCCTTCTAGGTACAAGACATATTATATACTTATCTTTGGTATTAAAAAAAATATTTACCTATAATGAATTCCAAATTAATCATATCACAATATCCATTAGGTACTTATAACGTGTTATACACCATCAACAAACCCTGATACTATCATAGATATATTATAGTGGTATACTTTAGAAGTTTCAAGTACCCACGAATAATATTATACAATCACAACAAGCGCTTGTGAAAACTACTGTGAAATTTTTACTTTTGACCCCCCCAAAGTACCAACTAGATTCACTTTCCTATCAGAAAAGCTACTGTTGAAGAAAATCCAAGCACTTTTACTGTCCTAAAACGTGATGACAGACACAAAAAAAAATAAAAAAAAAAAACACACATCATTTTACAATGCATCGTTTCACTCAGAATCTAAAAAAAAGTTTGTATTGTCACCGGATACTTCTTAAGACTTAAATTATATAAAAATCGAAATAACTGATAATAATATATTATGGTCGTTAAATAGATAGGTATATGCTTAAAAATTCCAAAAATCGGGGTTTGAATGAAATCATTATTGGGTAAATGGAAAAATGGGGGTGAGCATAATCGGTGAATCATCGTGTATATGTAATAATATAATATGTACAGCATCATCCCCTCCTGTCTCTTTGCGACAGTCGTCGTTACGCGTCGTCGTCCGTGGGTCCGTGGGTCCGCGGCCGCAGTGCGCGATGGGTAACTGTAAATTATTTGTTGGAGGAAAACGAGCGAGCAGCGCTTATAAATTACCGCGCTCCGTCGTATAGGTATATATATTATATTAAGTTTATAATATATACGCGTGTACCTATATAGGAACCGAGAGGTGTTACGATGTGATCTTTTTCGTATATAAGCATATAATATATAATACTATAATATATAACAAAACACGCGGCGTACAATATGATGACGATAATAATAATAATATCATAAGGCCGTTGGCCAAACATCGTCGCTTTTATAAAATATATGTATTATATTTTATATATGTGTGCGCGGTTAACGGTCGCGATTTATCGTCATCTCGGACGGCGACAACGACGAGGAAGACGACGACGACGACGACGACCACGGCAGGACGATTCCTGGTGCTTGTACCACAGTATATATACCTATGATATATATTATTATTATATGTATTATATCGTATACGAGCAATAACTACACGACTGCGGCCGCAGCCTCCGTGTCGCAGGTCCCAGATAAGAAGATCACGTTTCGCCGCCGTTGTTTGATTTACGTCTTTTCGCCTCGTCACTAAATCTCTATCCTCGCGCGGCACCGATTATAACGAGGAGACAAAACCGATCGCTTCGGGTCTATATAAATATATAATATAGGTACTCGCGGTCGTGTATGTGTGTATAGGTTAGGTTAGGTACATCTGTACGATTATATATATATATATATATATATATTTATAACACATATATTATAGGTCCACATTATATATACATGCACGCGGACTATTATTAAAACTATATATTATATCGTATACGCATAAACACGTCGGACGGACAGACGTTACCATTCGTCGTGCAGTACAACAACTGTAGGTTCTGTATAATATCCATCTCGTATGGCCACAACAATAATATCATAATATATATTATATAATAATAATATATAGAGTACCTACATACACTTGCCAGACTCAAGTCATAATACGCTTGTAACGAAATTGACTTTGCAATATTATATAATATGTGTGCGTGTCGATTAATTATATATTTATAATATTTATAATATTTACTAGGTATCTACTGGCTACTACCTACCTACTGCAGCTGTAGCTGTGAGTACCTATGTATCTATAGATAAGGATATCCATAATAATAAAATATTAATATATTGACATCTATAACTCTTTATCTCTTATTACTTACCAACCTACTTTTCTCCATGTTCAGTCCCGCTAGATCTGGAATCATATTGAATGCTAAATTTCGAAAATAATACTCTCAGTTGAGTCGATTTTTTTTAGCAATTAATATACTCTAACTATAATTTTTTAACATATTGTCAAACATTTTGATATACAGTCATATTATAGGTCTGTAAAACGGGAAGGAAAATGTTTTTTTTTTATACTTTGTGCACTGAAATTAAGTATACATTTGGGTCCACTGTATTCATCTGTAATAAGTTCACAAAAATGTTTATAATGACTATATTATAATTTGAATATATAAATTTACTTATTTGTATTTTTTTTAAGAAAAATATAAAAATAATATCATATCTTGAAAATAAAAATCATGTTTTCCAATAGTTTTCTAAAATATAAGAAAGTAATACTATAAAATCACACCTAGAACATTTTCTGCCCTCGATAACAGCCACCTTTGTCACCCCCCCCCCACCCACTACTACCATTCCTAACGTGGTACTATGTGCAGCTTAATAAATCAACTTATTGTACAGATATAATAATTTACCACTACAACAAACGTCCGCGCACGTTGTGGTAACAATAATAACAATGATCTATAATAACGATCATCGCGAAACGAGACGTGGGTAATTTGATTATTGCGATGTATAACAATAATAAAATGATGTCATATTATTGTTTTACCTGACACACATGTGCGGAATACGGCGTACGCACAATATACATAACATGCATTTATAAAAACACTAAAGTTTGCCTATGTGATACACAGATGAGATGATCCCATCGGGTTTCCCGCAGTAGACGCTACCGTGTCCGTGGCGATCACGTGTGCATGCGATATTATTATCGTGTTGTACGAGTATTTGACGATTCGAGTAGGTACTTGTTGGTATTCAAATAGTTTTTCAAATATTAAATACGTCCTTTACAATACTACATAATATCAACAAGACGTATTTTAGTAGGTACATTTTAAATGAGTCCTAGCAATATATTACTGCGTATTGAATACTTTCCTTTGAATACTTTTTTCCCACTTTGAATTTAGAATTTTTGGAATTGATATAAAAATAAATAATTATCTCCAAAATCTTATCTTTTTTTACATACTATCACTGAAACAATTTTTGAACTAACACGTTTTTTGTTAATGCTATTTTATGATATAATTGATTCAATAATTAAATAGGTACATAATTTAATTTTAGTCGTCAAAACCCCTGAACAAAGTAATGATATTTAAAATTTTGGAAATGTTTGATAAAAAAAGAAATTTCTGAGTTAATAGAATTTCCTGTTAAATAAAATAATGGATTCAAAATTTGTCTCAAATATTTTTCAAAAGTAATTTTTACAACACTCATATCATTGTAGGACCGCGGTGAACGACAATATCAAAATACGCCAAGAACGCCACGCGGTCGTTGTTTACACGGAATCGTAATAGATAATTGCCGATTATATTCATTCGTTTATATTCAAAACTATGTTATCTTACTTAATATTACGCTATGCGTATTTATAGCAGTATCCGAATTGCTTATTTATTTGCAAACTTTTGCCGACGTATAACCTCGTAAACACTTGGAAATCGCTCAACACTTTTCACTAGCTTTATACAATCCAGATGCCAATGGAACACTCGACAATTAATATATTACCTATTATTACACCAATAATAATAATTTGCTGTAATAATTATTGATTTAACTGTAAGCCTATTAGAAAATTATATTTTTTTTATTTGCGACCCAACAAATGGACTTACAGCCTAATACTAAAGATATAATTGTGATACAGGTGGTACTTTAAATACACTCTATGTATATTGGAAAATCAAACCGATGTGGTCATGTGGATAAGAAAATAGTTTATTAGAGAATTGTTCAATATTTATTAATTATAGGTATATATTTTATATTTAATATTATACAAATCCATAACCTATATAAAAAAAAAATACGAATACAAAATATGTTTGTACTGAATTGTTATATTAACATATATATTGATAACATATTATTTATTATTATTTTTTCTACATAAGATATTAATTAGTTAAATATTATTTGTCATACTTAGGTTTTTTAAGAGGATATTTAAATTATCAAAAATATTATTAGGTATCTATGTATTATAATATTATAGTTTGATTTGTAAAATTATTTATTGTAGAAATGGTGAAATTCATATGTTTCCTTAGTACCTTCTAAAGTTCTAACACGTACCATCAAATACGAATTACATACATTTTTTTTTAAAATAGAATTTTTTAAATTTCGTATTAAAATTTAATAATTGCCAAATAAATTACCTTAACATAATTTAGAACGTTCTGAAATCTGCAGCACCACAATAATTTTATTTTTTTGTTGGGAATAAACTGATGTTATACAAAATAATCATATAAATTTCATACTAAATATCTATTTACATAAAATAAATAGTGAAATTCATGTGTGGTGAAAGTAAGAGAACATATACAAAGAACGTCCATACACATGTTTATACCAAACGATACACAATCACATAAATACTAATTGCAATCAAAAATTAAATAGATCAGAAATTGTAATTAAAATAATCAAATAGTTAAAATGTGTTAGGTATTAATTAATTGTTATTAGAATCTTACTCCTGTTTTTATACAACATTTTTTTTAAATTTTACTTACATTGTACTCTTAAAAAACTTTTATTTGAATGAACGATTTGTCTTAAAATGATTAATAACTACCTGATAAATATATTTTTTCGATACCACATTGATGTGCGTAAAGTTGGCACTCTAAAATGCTTGTATCGTCTTCTATTATTAATATTTTCTTTCCAAATCAATTGCAACCATTTGTAACATCAAAACAATTTTTTTACTTTTTTTTATTCTTAACATTTGTGTACGAGTCTGCTAATACCGTTTGATCATTTTTTTTAGCCATTTGGTACGCGTATTATTATTTAAAAAGCATATTTCAAAAAGTTTTTAACTAGGTAAAATATAAAAAAGTAACTCATTAGGATAAAATAAAAATAAAAAATATATATTAGAATCTATCAATCGTGTATAAATCAATATAGGTATATCGATTTAGATTTTTATTCATAGTCAATATTTTATCAATTTAGATATTTTAGCTTAATTTCTTTATCAATTTCGATTTTTTTAATTTTAAATTTTTATCAGTTTTGATTTTTTTTAAGTTTTAAATTTTTACGAATTTAGCTTTTTATTAAAAGTCGATTTTTTTATTCATATTAGATTATTTTATTCAATTATTTTAATATATTTTTAATTTTCTATACGAAAATGTTATTTTTAAAACCCTTTACAAACTACTTATAAACTTTCAGTTATGTTTTGATGCACATTGTTGAAATTGTGGAAGAAGGGTTGGAGAAATTCAGTCCGTCAGGCGTCAGTTCTAAACTAGAAAATCAATTTTAAAGGTCTTAAATATTTTATTTATTCTTGATATTATTTATTTTTTTGCATATTTATTTATACATAATTGATAGATTATAATATTTATTTAATTTAAGTTTAATTAATTTTTTCATATGTTAGTTATTAGCTTTTTGAAATACTCTTTTTAAATAATAATATAAGCATAATAAGAAAAAGTTATAAGTCCCTAAAAATAACAAATCTTAAATTACAAAACAATAGTTAAAACCTTTATTTTTCATTTGAATAATATGATTATCCACTAAAGCTAATCACGACAGTATTTATTTCATTATATTCAACAATATGTTTATGAGCTAGGTTGTTTCGTGTAAAGTACTTATCTAGTTATCTACATGGTTTCGACTGTTTCGTATAGCAAAATATTTAAACAGTTAAAACTGAGCGTTAGTTCTGCACTTCTGCGTAGTTCACTAGGTACTGAATATTAATTCTCTTCAATCTTGCTACAATAGAGAACAACGTTTTGTGATAAACTCTCTTTGAGTTTAATTAAATAGTTGTGTTATTCTAGATGAGTGATCACTATGAGTGTTTTAGTACGTTATGATATTACTTACATTTTATAGACAAATAATTTCCCGATGAATGGATTTAATCTTAACATTCTAGGTATACTCAGAACCTTTAGCCATCGGCTCAAGTACATCGCGTATTACCACCATGGACCAACAACCGTCATCGTAGCTACCTCTACATTTTTTAACATCGTCAAGATGAAGAGAAGTTACTGGGAGTGTAACATAATATAATCGTCGAAAGTTTTATTTCAACAATAAACCTACAGTAATACATGGCATAAAATATAATATACCCACAACAGGGTATACTTAGTCCATAGCGCTTTTTTAAGTGTGAATAACTTGTCTTATATTAATGTAGTAAAACAAAACATAACCCAACAACTATAACAAAACCTCTAAATTGAATACATATTTCTATGACACGTACGTGAAGTTGGCCTCCCCACTTTGAGCTACAGATCCCAGACTTTTGCATAATTTTGCAATTCATTTGCTATAATTTGCTATGTTATTTTCAGAATTTGCATACCTCTAGTTTTTCCGGAA
>WHPZ01561059.1:0-22066 GCA_016617965.1 Macrosiphum rosae
AAATTTAATAACTCTTCAATATTGTACATTGAAAGATATATCAATATCAGTATTGAGAAAGTTATTGATATATTTGCCGATAAAAATAGATTTATTGTATTAAAATAATAAAATATTTATTATATTATAAATTAATAATTTTTAAAGTGCATATTATTATATAGTTAGTAATTCATATTTAGTAGTTGATGCTTACTAAAGACTGAAGAGTGAAGGTATGATAGATATTAGAGTGGGGGTGTTGGGGCAAAGCCCCCACGGCTTACTTTGCAAAGCAACATTTAAGCCCCCCTCAAATTTGATCAAATCTCCGCCTATGATTTTTATCGAGGTTACCACAATGTTTTCAAAAATCAATTATTTTCTGGTTTTTTTGGTATAAATTCCGTTACAAAAAAGAGCTACTTATAACTTTTTCAAACATATTCAAGTTCAGTGCCTTAAAACACATATTTTGAAAAAAAAAAATTGAAAAACGAGCTTGGGCCGTAAACTAGATTTATACCGTTTAAGTAGGTATTATATGGAGTAAGTTATAGTATGAGGCTCATACTGTATGACCATAGGCGTAGATAGGGGGGCTTGGAGGCTTATCCCCCTCAGTGTGAATATTAACCCTCCCCCCAGAATTATTTGTATTTCACTTAATTTATAGTGTTTTTTTTTTTTATTATTATTAATAGTTTTTGCAGCCCCCCACAATATATTTAATCACACTATACGCCCGCACCTATGAGTATGACAATAAAATTAGTATAGTCGCTCCCTACTCCTTTCGGCTCCGGTCGCAGTTTTTTTTTCTTATAATAACAAACTAGGCACGGTACTGGATAAATATAAGCATTTTAAATGTTCCTATAAATGTGTACTTAAGTACAAGAATGAAAAGACACTTTTTGTTGCATGTATAGAATGTGTTTAAAAGGCCACACATGAAAATTGCATAAATGTCACTGGCTTCCCTCTCAATCCACGAAAATTCGGTATTATTTCATGCAGACATTCGCAGAATTAGAAGAAAAACTGGCATAAATGGAGATTAGCTCCCAGGCGATTTTTGGAAATTTGTGTATCTTATTGTGCAACATTGCATGTAATCAGAATTTGTCAGTCGGGCTTAGTTTTAAAGTTCACGATTTTGTGTATTCCCATCAAGGTTTTATTTTTTTTTAAATTATTTTAAATAAGAACCTAAAAAAAGAAGTACTATAGGTAATATACTAATATCTGATGTATTAAAAATATAATTTATGGACTTATGGTTATCAGATCGTAACATTGAAAAATAAGTTATGGGGGGATCTCTCCCCCTCGGTTGACCGTCATTATTATACCTGACATTTATTATAAGTTATAATTTTTGGATTCCAATTTCCAAAATAATAGATTATAGTATTGTAATATTTTATGACTCAGTTGCTATATATAATTCATAATATAATTTATTAATATAATTAAAGATGAATAAAAGATAAATCATATCTTAAACTTTTAATACCACTTAAAAATAAATCAAATACAATACTTAAGATTTTATATTTGTTTAGACATTAGACCTATGGGCCATGTTAACATACATTTATCTAATTCTATAGTAAATAATCAATATTATAATATAGGTACTATTATTAAATCTAATCAACAATAGAAAATATAAGATAATATAATGGTCTAATGAATATTATGCACCTACTGCCTATTCTACTATTAACTATTAAATTGTAAACTGATAATATTATAGTGGCGATTATACTAATTAGTAATAACTAATTGGTCATGCCAAATGGAAATTTCCAATAGTGGATTAAAATATTGAAATAAATTAGATTTATTTAAATCTATCTATAATAGTTCGTAAATCGTGACGTCACTGAACAAAAGCAATGGTGATGGGTGATTGTGAAGGCCGAAGGGGTACCCCTATATCCAAGTAAAAGTACTTATAATTTATTAAGAATAATATAATCGTCTATAGGAATATTTTATATTTATACATTTTCATTGGCCAATATACAGGACATATTATTATGTAGATAATTAATTCCATTACATAAATTCAAAAATATTATGTAAATTTGTAATCATAAAAAATATATATAAATCCGAAACATTTCCCGCCATAAGTAAAAATCAAATTCCAAAAAATGATATCTACCTAATACCTATACGGATTACGGAGTACAGATTACAAAATGTCAAATGTGTGGTTATTTTTTTGAGTCGTTCCTTTATTGTCAGCTTGTTTGTACGTACTTTGTAATGTTAGTATAACAATTATTTTAGTCTTTATGTTTAATTTATTATTCATTAATCATAAGTCAATTGAAATTTGAATTTGTCTTTTCATTTTGGTCGCTAATTAGTTTATGTAATTTTATGATATAATTTTCTATTTTAAACTAATATATTTTATTAGATTATAAAACATATTAGTCAGGTCTCAGGTGGTATATCTACCTACTTTATATTATTACCTATGATACCTATGACTAAAGGTAATAGTTTTACCATAGAACAATACTACTACAGTCTAGTGTCTACAGGTGTTGTTTATTGTTATCATAGTAAATACAGATTAAATTCTGAAATGATTTCTTTTTTATTTAAACTAACGACTAGGTTAACTGTATACAATGACAAACGAAATTACATTCACAACAATCACAGCTCGAGAAATTTATAGTTGGCATTAATAATATGTTTGTACACCAAAGAAATCATTATTTTGGAAAAGCTTATAAAAGTATAAATGTCTATTTACACTTTACTCACTTCTTAAACTAATATAATATAATAATATTTTATTCATCCATAAGATTAAGGTAGGTACACAAATATATTTTAATTATTATATTTTGGTCAAAGAGGATTTTGAACGCAAAGTACATGTGAATTAGCAATAATGATAAAATTTGTCCTTGGCCTTATGTATCATATAATATGATTATTCTTTATCTATTATAGCTGGCACTTTGACATGTTAGTCATTTTTGTATACTAAAACTCGCCGGTCACTAACACTAATTATTTATTTTATAGAAATAATATTTCTCTAATGGAATTATGCTAGCAGCTAATTTTAAAAGCCAACTTTTTAGACAGCATCGTAATCGTGGAAATTTGTTTGGTGGATTTTCAAAAGTAACCGTGATGAATAACTGTAGACTTGCTCAAGATACATTTGTATTACGACAGGTTATTTCTGTTTTTAAATTTATATCTATAAATATTTTATGCTTAAGATAATTTTAGTTTTTATTTGTTATAGTTGTTTGATCAAGAATCTTGGACATACACTTATCTGTTGGCTGATTATGTAGCAAAGGAAGCTATAATTATTGATCCAGTTATCGAACAGGTGAACCGCGATCATTCAATACTTAAGCGACTTGGTTTGAATCTCTTGTACTGTGGTATGTATTTATTTTTGGTTTTTTTTGAATATATCTTGATTTTATGTTTTAATTATTACATATACCTAATTTATACATAATTTTGTTTAAGCCAATACTCATGTTCATGCTGATCATGTGACTGGAACTGGTGAACTTAAAAAGTTAATACCATCATGTGAAAGTATTATTTCTCTGTGTAGTGGTGCTCAAGCAGATATATATGTGAAATCAGGAGATGAAATACAATTTGGAAGATACTCCGTTGAAGTTCGACAAACTCCAGGGCATACTAATGGTAAATATTATACAACATTTTGTATTACACAATATTGGATAGAGTGTGGATAAAATTGATTAAATTGACTTGTAAGTTGTGAGATTATTTTGTTTTATTGCCTATAACTTTTAACGAGTTCAATATAGTTTTATTAAACCACTCTCATTAGAAACAACGTATTTACGGTTTCTGAAAATAAATTTGACAATGTGCTTAACTTTTCCTTCATTAAAAACTCATTATAATCATTATATTTTAAGAGTAACTTTACTTATTCTTTTTTACTTGAAACACCATTAAATGTATAACTTTTTATTATTTTGGTACCCCAATAATTGCATTAATGCATACAGTTTATCATAATTTAATTACAATTTTTGTATATTAGTATCATACATTAAAGATACGGGACCAGACTGCTTTGACAAAAAATGTTCAAGAGAAAAACCATATGATTCAACTGCTACTGGGTGTGCATATTTACGATTTAATTATATTGTTTTAGAATTTTGAAGTAAATATTCAATACTTCTGTTCTTAATCTATTACTGTATTGTTACAAATAGATTGAGTGATAAGATTACAAAAGCATGCATAATATTTGTATGATGATGTAACATTTAGGATGTATTAATTGAGATTTTGAATTTGTATTATAATATACCGTCATTCATGACTTTCTAAGAATATCTTCTTAGTTCTTAGAAAACTACACATAATGCTATAGTAATATAAAAGTAATAAATTGAATTATTTATCATTGCCTTAAAAATCACATCCATTCTGAAACTCAATATCTATAGTAGTTTTACTGCAACGTTTGCATCTAGTAGTCAGCAGCCACAACAGATAACACTTGTATGTAGAATTGTATATTATATTATATTCAAAAAAATCATAATTATAGGTGCCTATGTAGATGATAAAAATTGTTTTATTGTAAAGAGTAGAATATTCCTAGGCCTATGTGGTTAAGAGCTGAATAGTTTAAAAACCCATATTCAAACACAGATAATATTCTTATTTCTTCCCATCAAGTTTCATAATAGGTCGATTCACTCTTTTTTTAAACTAACGGAGTTAAACGTAGCATAAATTTGCTATATTACACACTTATACGACTGAGACAACAAATATCTGTGTAGCGTCCTCTTAAGTAGTTTTATAAATGGTATTCAACTAATTTACATTTCTTATTAATTTAATATAGATAGTAAAACTATTTATGTATTATAATATAAATTTAATTTTTAAACTAAAACATTAATACTTCAAAAATAAATTATATTGTCAGTAAGGCTTCAAGAAAATCATACAAGTACAATTTTGAATTAACTAATTTAAATGGCTTACATACATTTTGCTGCTAGTTGCTAAATAAAATAAAAATATACTGCAATAAATGTATACTTATAAATTGATTCAACCTAATTTTTACAGTAAACATTTTTTTTTTATCATCTAGGGTCTATATAACATTTTTTAGTTTCATATAAAAATGTATTTTCAAAATCATTCTACAAGTATTATCTGCTTGATGCAAACAATGCAGTAAAATTGCAATAAATTTTAGATATTGAAGTTAAAATTAGATGTGATTTTTAAGCAAGGATAAATTACTTAATTTATATAATTTATATAGCAATATTTGTGTTTTATAAGAAGATAATCATAATTCAAATGCAAAATCCCTTACAATAAGACCTTAATGTCATAATATGATACATATAATTTATATACACTTATTTTATAGAAAAAATATGTAATAGGTTCTGATAAATATTGAATATTTATTTTTAAAAAACTGAATTAATATAATTAATTACTATACTACCTAGCTATTTTAGTTTACGAGTTAAGACCGAAACACTACTAGAAGCAGTTTAACCGTTTGGTTTTTTTTCGGGACGTTTTTCAATTAAGGTGGCTTGGCATATTGGTCTCCTTACTTTATGTATACCTACATTATCACACAACGACTTATACTGTTTTCTTTATGGTTATATTATATATCAGTAATATTAATTTGTAACAATACTTTTTCATTGAATTATTTTATTATTTAATATTTAAAAAAAAGTAATATAATAATTCTGTTAATATTGAATCTTGATTATAATTTATAATGAAAAATTTATAAATTGTACCAATTTCGGTATATTTATCTATATTTTTTAAATGTTACTGCAAAATATTTTGTGATCTACTTCAAAAAAGTATATACATTGTGATATTTTATGCATGTACACGCTCGTTTTTCCGTTTATTAATAAATTTATTGAAATTCTGAATTTTAGAATTTTTAAGTATACCTAAAACCTATGTATTCAAATTCATAATGTTTTTTTGTACTACTTAAGGTGTGTCTTGTGGCGATACAAACTTCTATTTTTCAAATGAGAACCCCAATTTTTTACTGCAAATTATTTAGTGGATGATTCTCTTGAAAATGTTGATGTATCTAAGTCAATATTCTAATGAGTATTTTCTGAGTCATTGAAATATTTCTATTAAAGAAAATAATTTTTAAAAATGGTTTCACAAAAGTATAAAATATAATTTAGTAATAGTATACCAACATATTATGTAATATTTGATGTAGTATTTATTATGCTTAGACCATTTTTACAAATTATTCATATTGATATATCAATAGTAGCTACTAACATTTTAAAATCATCTAAGCACCCATATCTACTTAACCCATTGCCATAGACTTATTATCCTAAGTACTGTAAGTTATATAACTCAAAAACTACTCTCAAATTTTGATTTAGATACATCAAAATATTAAAAAATTATCTACTGAATAATTTAAAGTGAAAAAGGGAGTTCCTATTTGAAAATAGAAGTTTGTATTGTCACAGATCTTAAGTGGTACAAAAAATATGGTCAAGTGTATTTCAAAATTCTAAAAATCAATATTTTAATATTTACATAATTTAAGCTTACGAATATGGTGTGCATGCCTATAAAATCATCCTGTATAATGTAAACAAGAAACATTATACATTTTAAAACCTATAATGTATAATTTATAGTAATATTTTTATAATAAATATAAATATTTTTATAATAAATAATAATGTTTATAAATAATTATCATAGATATTTTTCAGTCTTTGAAGTATTTTTAAATTATGGCTTTGATTTAAGTATAGGCTAAATAAAATTATATTATTTTTCTGCTTATTTCTTCATAATTTCTTAATTTTATATAGTTTGCATTTACGTAATACAAATTACAATTAATATCATTTATTTTATATTAACATTATGTTGTGATCATATTATCTTAATAATGTTTCTGATGTTTAGGTTGTATTACATTTGTTTGTCACGATGAAGCAATAGCCTTCACTGGAGATTGCTTATTGATTGGTGGTTGTGGACGCACTGACTTTCAAGATGGAGATCCTGAAACGTTATATTCTTCTATTCATGAACAAATATTTTCGTTACCCGATTATTATAAAGTATATCCAGCACATGATTATACCGGTATGTTCTGAAAATAGTTTTGTATATGTTCAATGTATAGATTGTAAGCTATTGTACTAGAAACATTAGTACACTATAAATTAATATTTGTATTTTAAAAAAGTGTAGTATGCCTATATATCCATATCCTATATATACATGTTAATAGTATGACCATTATGCCTTCTAAAACCCGTTTTTTCCCATTTAACTGTTTGTGTTCTTAACGTGCTTGAAGTATACATCCTTATGTCTTGTGTACTAATTTCATAATTATTGGAATATTATTTTTATTTAGAACTAGTGAAATAGTGTGTTTTTTGACCATAATCTACAAAATATTCATTTGAAAGTACCATCAAATTACAGTCATGCAAAACATTTATTTGGAAGAAAAAAAATCCAAAAACGCTTAGGAGCTGAACTCTATTTATGCCAAACTTAAAGTTTTTTACTTTTGGATTTAAAACGCTATATTTTTGTGTACCAACTCAGAAAAGTCAGATTTATAAACTCTAACTAAGATTATTTAACTAATCATATTAATTACAATAATAATTGTTAATCAATGTATGTTCAGAGTATCTAAAATATTTTAAGCTGAACTTGGATCCTCATAATATGAACTCATATAAGTTAATTATTAATTAATATAGAAATACAATTTTGATTGTACTTTATATTCACTCAAAAATATTCCTACTCGTCACCCCCTTAAACAAGCTCTAGATCCGCCCCTTGTGATAAATTACTACTAGGATCAGGCCTAGTTGTTAACTACTACACTTAAAAAGTATATTATTACATATAATTAAACAAATTACTTAAATGCAAAATATTTTAGTTTTTATAAGTACATAAATAATAGGTAATATAAAACTAGATAACATGGTATTCATAAAAATAAAAATGTAATTGTCATTAATACCTAGGGCCTTAGTAGGGTATTATAATATAATGTGTTATACCTTATAACCTATGTTAATGTTTATTTTAGGACAAACCGTTTCAACAATTGGAGAAGAAAAGACTTATAATCCACGCCTCTCAAAGTCTTTGGATGAATTTATTGAATTGATGAACAATTTAAATTTAGCGTATCCTAAAAAAATTGGTTGGTTACAAATATATAATATATTCAACTCAAAATATAATCAATTATCATATTTTTACAGTGTGTGTGATATTATTTTATTTTCAGATGTTGCTTTACCAATCAATTTGAAATGTGGTATTCAAGACGAATTAAAGAACAATGATTAACAATTTTATTTTACCATGATAATATAAAATATAAAATTTGTTTAAAATGTTATTATATTTTAAAATTAAATAATTACTATTGACGCGTTGACTGCTTATGTCTTTTTGCAGTTTTTACCCTGTGTGTATGATATAAGTAAAAACAAAAGACTTCTAAAAAAATAAAGAAACTGCTCGTAATGACGTCTGTATACATTTTTAAAAACATGCGTTTAATCCACTCTAAATATTAATAAAAAACATTGGGCCACATGTAGGGAATAATGAACCATTTACTTAAAAGGTATATTGGACGTCAAATGCGTTGCTGATTGATCCTCATGTCACCAATTTGCGTCAGTACACATTCAACGTGTTAACAATCCTATTATACCAAATATTATCTTAAATTCAAATATTCAATATCTATTACTTTTACTAATACATCAGACACCACATGTTCAAAAAAAAAAAAAATTATTATTTAACCATTTATACAAATAGAATATAATATAAAAATTTAGTTTTTTAATGAACCTATCAATAAAAAAATTTAAATTCAATACTTGCCATAACTGTTGAATTATATTGTTAAAATGTAGGCCATACCCGTATGTGTTGTATCCATCTTACAAACGCATAAAATAGCAAAATGTACGTTTTGAATAATTAATTTAACTCTGTTTTGTTTAATTTTAATGTGAATTGACCTATTACCAGATTTTGAAATAAGAATATTACTTAGTCATTGACATGGTTTTTTTTTATATTTTAATTTTAAAGCGAGTTATGATAATTTTAAAATGCTCACAAACCTGCTTTAAAATTAAAATATAAAAATAAACCAATTATAGGTAGTAATCTGAAATCTGAATATATTTTTAAAATGTGCACAGTTTTTAGTGATGAAAGTATCAGATTTAAGAGTACATTATTATTTATTATTAAATGCTAGGTAATTTTATTTTAGTGATCGGTGTTCTGGGTTTCATTTCTAAGATTAGTACCTAATTTCTTTGAAGATTTGACATGCTTTGAAGTTATTGGGATGTTATTCATTGCATTGATAGGGCAAATTTTACTGGGGCGCCTTTGGATTTTATATTTGTGGACGATGGATGACTTGCACTCACTGTAATGCATTATGTAGGTAACTTCTTATTCTATGATTTTTTATAATATTAATTGTTCATGACATAATACATATTACGTTTATCAATAATAAATAAACACTTCCTAAGATTGTGAAATGGTAAAACCACTTACAACGGTCGTCGGTCTTGTTCCCTTTAACCAACCATATATTACTAATGGTGATAAACATCGGATCCATGTGTATCAAGTAAATATTTTCTATTTTTTCATACCTACTTCTTTAAAATATTCTAGTAAACATGAACACCAAATAGACTAATAGAGTAGGTAGCGTTCAAAATGCAGATAAACAGTAAACACTGAAAACAGCAAAGAATGTAATGCAATATGTGGGTCACCTGGCATGGACAGATGGCGCGAATGAAACTATATTCCTTTTTTTAAATTCTTTTCACTGACAAATGGTGGTCACTGGTGTATTCTTATTTTTGTATTTTACCTGCGTTAGATGCAACTTAGGTATTTGCATATAAAATGACTTTTACAGTTCTATACTAATATAGAGAAAATATATTATTATTATATTATTGTGCTAGAAAATAGTTTATTAATTCTAATAGGCACCTAACAAATACCTATGGAAAATATAAAAATATTTATCCTCCAGTAGAATGCAAATACACAAACTTCTATGAAATTTAATACGATAGGGTTCTTCGTAAAAAATAATGTCAGTTTGAGGTAAATTTACGTAGAGCATAATTAGACACTTGTGACTTGTAGAATGTAGACGTAGACTATTAGGGTTGTGGGAGTGGGGCGTTTGATTATTTATTGTGGCAAATATACATATTGACAACAATTGGATATTCCGGTATAAACTCCATTATACCTACCTATTGGCTTTTACTTGGATAAATACATTAAGAAATATATATATATATGGACACTATGCATGTTAAATACTTAAATATGTCTATAGATATGACTAACATTTTAATATTTTATGCTATTCTTATATAAGGTCATAGAAAATATATAGGATGGAAGTTGTATAACAATAAAACTAAAATCAGGAAACATCACTTTTGAAAATAAATTCTTAGGTAAGAAAAAAAATTAACAAAAATGCATTATAGGTTAAAACTTCGAGATCTGTTTAAAAAAATGTCAGTAGGTATAATTATTAATAAAACTATATTATATTATATAAAATTTCAATTGTAATTAAATTTAAATATACACCTGAGACAGTAAGACACTAATAAATTACCTAGTTATTTAAATTAATAGGCTGACAACTTTAAACTATATTTATGTATAGTTAAAAAATGTATAATGTACTCCGTATATAATATACCTACTAATTTTATTACGCTAATGTACTTGCTGTGTTACCTACCTATAGTAATCATACCTGTGAACACCTATCTAGGTACCTATCTTTCATTAATTAAAAATATCATTTATATTAATTACTCAAGTTGTTAAGTACTTATGTCTAAGTTTTACCAATAGGCTAATAACCGTCTAATATATTGTATCATTTCATTATTATTATAATTAATGATTGCCGTTCATTGTTGCATGTTTGTTTTTGTTTATCTTGCATCTTTTTTTAATTATGTTAATGAATCCACGTCCATTAAACTATTCAACTCATAGGTCTATTAATATAAGGACAATTGTCGTTTTCTTTTTTATTTGTACTCAGCAAGGGCATACTCGTTTTTAGTTTGCTGACCATGGATGATGAAAATGGTTCTTCCAATGTGTTCAACACTTTTCTTACCAGTATGGTCCACATAATTCAAAAATGTTTTGATGGTAACTATATATTATAATCTCGTAAACTACGGTGTGTTTTTTTTATAAAAGTATATCACCATAAACACAAAGGTATTAGATACTATATTTTCTATATAGGCAGTAACAACATACTGAATACCGATGTCCAATTGCAAAACATAATATCGCTGTTAAATTATTTTATAAACAAACTATTTTGTTCTTGGGAATCCAAAATACTATGCAATTCCACCGGATGGATTAGTTAATAGTTAGTTTTTACACCTGCAGGCTATAGCTAGTACAATTTAGTACTGAATGTATATATAGTATAGTATATTTGTTCGTATATACTATAAACGAACAAATTTACTAGGTTTAAATTTATATTAATTTTGATTTCAGGACAACAACATTATAATATATCTAATAAGTTTAACACAAGTTGCACTAAAGAAGCGCAGTGTGAGAATACAGCAATGTTCTGCGATTTATCAACACTCCGATGCCAGTGTGCTGTGTAATTTGAAATTATTTTAAATATGTCATGTGTGAAAAGTATACAAGTATATAATTATAAAAGGTAAAAAGTCCAATAAAAACAATTATTATTATTGCCAACACAAGATTAGTTTAGGCATGATGATAGGCATTATGCATGATAATAATATACATTGCTTAACAGAGAATAAATTTAAAAAAAACTCCATATCAATTATCATTTAGGTACTATTTTTATTTTATCTATCTACTTAAAATGTATGATTTTAAATCAAAAATAGCGTTTTTTTTCTTCTTATAATTTATACAATATGGGCTTTTTACGTTTTTTGTGTCTTATACCTTAGTAATTATTTACACATCAGTGGATATATTATAATATATATGTATTTAAATTATTAATTAATGTGAACAGATTTCACTTTTGGAATGAAACTGTTGGAATATGTCAATATAAGCATGAACATATGACTAAGTGGTTAGATAGTAACCGAACAAATAATAACAATTATATAAGTAAGCATTATATATTTCAATTTTAATAATAGGGACCCTACTCTATAGTCTATAATATTTAGGTACCTATCTACTTGGAAGTATATTTGTTCCACATTTGATTTGCCTATATGTGCATCAACATTTTCACACAAATTATATCATACTGTATGCTGAATAATTCACTGTAAAAAGGTTTCGGTACTTAATAAGAATTTATAGTTTAGATGAGCAGTATAGGTATCATTAGGAGTGATTCACCACTAATTTATTATACAAGGTACCTAGGTATCTATTTCTAATGCCCTTTTTAGAATGTTAGACCACTGGCCAACCTTGTAATGACCACACCCATCGATTAAATAGGTTTTTAACAACTTTCGTCGTCAGATTTTATTTTCAAAAAATTCTTGACTAGGTTGATACTTGATAGAACAATAAAGTGACACTCACTAGAGCCTGGCCCTAGTGGTGCAGTACACCACGACTGCCGCCGCCGCACTCAGAAGCCCGCCGCCTAAGGTTGATTTTATAACATGAAATAATATTTAACACATATAATAATAAATTAGAAGCTGAAGCAGTAGTGGATCCGAAGCTCATTTAAAGAGGGGACGAATTGGTATCATCATAGAACAATGTATCATAGAATTTCAATATAGGTATACATATTAGTCTATAAACAATCTGTTATATATAAAAAAAAAATTAAACTGTATAAAAATTCAACAGTCTTTTATTCAATATTAAATTAACAAATGTATTAATAATTTATTTGAGCTACAATTGTATGGTTCTTTTTTACCAGCCGCAAACCTGTCAATGAACAATGAAAATAAAATATTCAGCACTCAATATTAAAATTGAGTTATTTACCACAGTCACAGTGAACAAAATATTTAATTTATTTTAAAAATGAAGGGATAACAGATTTGGTGGTATGAAAAAAAGTCCCGGGAAAAAAGTATCTGGAAAAAAGTCTGTTTTCTAATAATTATGTAATCATATAATAGGTAACTACTAAATAATACAAAACAGAAAATTACATTACATAACATAATTATAAAGATCCTAGTTCTATAAATTGTTATTGTTGTGACGTTGTAACTTTTAAAAATTATTTTAATAAAAAATATCTCATTGAATCCTAGTCAATAAAAGATATTATTAAAAAAATATACATATCTATAGCACTAAGTTAGATGTCAGAATAGAAAAAAAATATTACATAATTATAAAAATCCTAGTTGTATAAATTGTTATTGGTGTAACTTTTAAAAATTATTTAAATAATTTTATGAACTTTTTTTGCCCCGAGACTATTTTTCCTTGAGACTTTTTTTCCGTTCCCCAACAGATTTATAAGGCGGTACAGCACTGCTTGGCGGATATCCGTCATTCTATCTATAATCTAAAATTAAAACCGTAGCAAGTTATCTACAGCAATTTTGGTTATAACCATCTTCAAATTTGTCTTGAACAAATAATGATGTTATTTAAATTCAACAATTTGTATTGATAATCAAATAACAATAATATAATTGATAAGATATTAAAAAAAAAAATACCTTTTTTGTATCATTTATTAAGTTTGAAGTTATAGTTATGACGTCTGAATTTTATATTCATTATATTAATCCCTAGGGAGGGGGGGTAATCGCCACGTCGCCACCCTTAAATTCACCACTGAGCTGAAGTTAAATTACTAAATAACATACAGAACACAGATTACATGTCTATGAAAAAAACATAAACTAAAATAATCTATCATTATGTTACGACCAATTTGCAATTGGATACATTCCTATAAATGAAAGAGATCGTTAAACTAGTTTCAAAAATTATTATCACGTCGCGTGATTGATTTCAGCCACTGCACCGCGCCGAGCGTATGTTTATTATTGTATATAATTATAATGAGCACAAGATTGCCTATACAATACCCCTTAAGAAATATTCACTTCCAATATAATTTTATGCACTAGCAGTTTTTAAGAAAAATAAAAACCGGGAAATAGTTTCTTCTGTAGTGCTGTATAGACATATAGTAGCTTGTATGCTTTGGGTGTATATCATAATTGAGTAACAGATGTGTTAAATAATAAATTTGATTTCAATGATTAATTATAAATATAATTCATAAAATATAGAAACTTAAAACGATTTCGAGCGAATGAGACGCGAGCGGATCAGCACCTATATGATAGTTTATGTTGTATCAAATTAAGATATTTGTTTTAAAAAGAATATAAATGGTTTTTTTGAAGCACTTTTATAAATAATTGTTTTATTTTTTTCAGCGGAAATAGTTCAAGACCCACTGGTGTCAAGATATACTATACCTTTGCCTGTAGTAGTCGTTATGATTCTAGGTAGTATATGCTTCTTGTTTTGTGCAGCTTACGTCTGTTATGGCAAAGATGAAGTAGATGGTGACAAAAAAAGTTTGTCAGCAGCATTATGTAAGCAAAAGGAACAGTCATGTATAATCCAAACGTCTATAATGGAGAACTTTTGATTACAAAGTTATAGATGGGCGTAATAATAGTTAAAAACATATTTGACATGAATATAATAATTTAATTTGTTGACATTTTACCAACATTAAAAATTTGTTTTAGAAAAAATAGTTTACAAAATGGTACCTATATTAAGTTTTTTTTTTTAAGTTATAGGTATCTTAAAACTCCAATGTTTAAAAAAATATTAATTTATCTCCATGCAATTAAAATTAATTATGATTATGAATGATTTATTAGTCTTCTTGTACTCAATTATCTTAATCTTGTTTGTCATTAATTTCATCTCCATTCTGATTGGGTAAAATAGTTGACTGCGGCTGTTCATCAACACTACCATCTTCAGGTTTTGACTTTGGTCTTGGCTTCTGTCGTTCTGATTTTTTTCGCGGATTTTTGACGAACTTATTAATCACAGGCTCTTTGCTCTGAATCTGAGTGCAATCGGCTATAAGGTGGTTTGGATCCTTACAACTATGACAACGCTTGGGCTGAGGACTCAATGTGCATTTGGCAGCAATATGATTGGCAAAATCTCCACAGTTGTAACATCTAATAAAAATAATGAAAATATTTAAAAATACATGCATAATATATTTTATAAGTTTCCTAGCTAATTGTGATTGTTCAACTCCTTTTGGGTGTAATTTGCTGCAGTAGGTAAGTGCAATTCAGCCTGGTAGGAAATCCGACTAAGTCCGATCGCGGACTATGTGCGACAGCATATAAGTAGGCCATCTACCTACTATAAGTGAAACACAGCCACTTTGGTAGGCAATGTGCGAAAATTAGATTTAATGCATGTTTGTACCTGATCTGCCCGAATAACCAATAGTAACCAATAATAAATAAATACTAATTTCCACTAATCATTTCCCCTATAACCAATAGCAACCATTTATAAACAAAAATTTCCATCGCAAATCTCAAAAACCCTGTTTAAGCACCTCCCCGGGTTGGGCCTACTGGGTCCAATTGTGAATCTAAGCCATTCAAGGACTACGCAGGCATACATACAAAAATCAAAATCGGTGCTGCCGTTTAGGAGGAGTTTGAATACTTACACACGGACAGAAGAAATATATATATATTAAGATAATACGCACCTCAATTTTTTTTGAGGAAATGCCTTTTTTGATCCTTTACAGCATTGACCCCTTGGTCCAGTAACAAGAGTAGCTTCTAAACCCTTGTCTGATTCATGACATGTAAACTCCACGTGTTCATTCTCTCTAAGGGATCTGAATCCGTCTTTTTTAATTACTCTCTATAAAAAAAAAACATAGAAGTATAATATGGTATCAAGTCAATGTGACACGTCATGTATTAGACATGGTATAAATGAATTTTATTTTACCTGATGAACAAAAACATCTTTACCACCATCGTCTGGAGTGACAAATCCGAATCCTTTTTTTGAGTTGAACCATTTGCAGATACCTTGACGAACACCTTCGGGAAGTTCTTCGTTTTCCGGTCTTAAGTTTTCGGCATCATTGGACGAGAGACTATCGTTTCCATTTTTGTTCGGTTTTTCATTTGTTTCCACGGAATCTTTGAGGATGATAAATTTAGCTTTGAGATTATCGTCCCCTAAGTGCACTAAATCAAAGAAAATGTATTAATTATATTTGTTTTTGTTTAACAATCAAAAATAGGTTTATTTATTCATTTAAAATATCAAATGTTTAGATTTATAAATTTATAATAAAATACTTAAGTACATAGATAATGAATAATTTAAATATAAATCCATATATAATTTATTTGTGAATAATGACATAATCTCTAATAGAAACTTAACTACCTAGTATATACTTAAGTGTTTAATAATTAATAATATTTTAAACACCGGTTGTAGTATATTTATATTTTTATTCTATAGTTTTATACTAGGCACAAACTACAAATTCGCTAATATCATTATCCGAAGGGATATTTTGTTTTTAACTTATTAAATGTTTAAAATGCATTATAAAACTGTATATTTGTATCTATACATAATTTGTATACACCATAACTATTGGCTACGTCAATAAAGTAATAAGAATATTATTACCAATGTATGAACATCGATCAATATTGATGTCACAAGAAGTTAAACATAAGTAAGTAATGAGTATAGTATAAGAAGTTTAAGATCAGAATAACTGATATATAATTATAAAATTACAACATAATAACTATAAAATCGTTATTCTTGGTTATTTAGTATAGTAGAATAGTATTAAATTTTCACGCTTTTTGACCTAACAAATAAAAATGGATTGGCATTAATAAAAAAAAATTTAAAAAAAAATGAAAATTAGAAACGCCCGCAAACAGCTCAAAACGAGTAAAAATATTTTCAAAATTTTATAAAGTATAGGAATTGATAAAATAAACATTTATGATATAAATTTAAAGTGTCTACAATTATTCTTTTTTGAATTACAACAAAATAAGAAAATCGCTACATAAGAAATCTAGTGAATATGCAATGTTGTAAAAATATTAACTTCAAACGCTCATAAAAATTTAATTTGACTTTCGTCGTAGAAATTTTTTTTTTTGTATAAAGGTAGAAAAACTTATGAGGAATCTTGTATTGCATTTTAAAATCTTAGATTTATAAAATAAACTTTTATGATTTTCTAGCTCAAAATAATTTGCACATATTCGTAATTTTTACGTATTTTGAACTTTAAATGCTTATAAAAAAAAATTGTGACAAGGATTTTTAATATTTTTCAAATATTGTAAAAATTTATTGGGAGCCTTGTATTACATTTTCAAGATTTTTTACCCAACAAATAACATTTTATTGACTTTCATCGAGAAAAAAACTAAAAAAATTGGAAACTGAATATGTCCGTAAACAGTTTTTCAAAATTTGATCGTGTATAGAAAATGCAAGGTCATTTGTTTTAGCCTTACACCAAAAACCAAAATAGGTTTTTTTCTAAAACTGATTTTGCCTAAAAATTTACTTTCATAAAGATTTTTTTGGTTTTCTCGACGCTTTAGAACACTATAATGATGGGATTTTGACCTCCTCAATACACCAACTAGTTTCACTTTCCCATCAAACAAGATAGGTACTGAAGTTGAAAATCAAACTATTATTTCGACTACTTATCGTGCACGTACACAAACACACAAAAAAAAAACACACCATAGTAAAATAAATACATTCATCGATCCGCTCAGAATCCAAAATGTATTGTACGTTTCAGACAAAACAATCTCACATAATTTAGTTATTTTAAATATCGAAGTATTTTATGAGTGATAAAATTAAAAAAAAAAATGTTGAATTTATATATCTGCTTACATACATATGCTATACTTCTAAAATTTTACAATGGTAAGTATAAAAGGTATTCCATTATTATCAAATTAATGAATTTAATTAAGTTTTTAGAGAAATAGAATTTATTGCTATAAAATACAATAAATAATACTAATGACGATTAATTAAAATATTAAAACTGTAATACTGTCTGACTATAGTTTAACTAATTACATTTTTTAATGCGTCTACTGTAGTATTTAATACAATTCAACTCTGGGAAGTGATGTACGCGTGTTTTGTGTTTCAATGTTTCCTGGTGACTACAAGAATTTTTTTAACTACATACGATTTACCATTTTTACAATAGTACCTATAATAATAATTTTTTCTTATATACAAGCACCTACTAAATTAATTTTGTCATTTTCGTGTGCAATTTTTTTAGTACCAGATAATTGAAAATTAAATTACTTAATATAATACCTATTAGACATGATAATGTATTAAATTAAATCGTAGCTCATCTCATACAATATTTATATGTATACGGGACATACGGTATACCTATTGGCGTGTAGTTAATACAGACACAGTATTAACTAATAACAACTATACACCGGATGTAAATTTATTATTTAATATAATATGTACAATGTTCTAATTTGTACAGATTATATTATTATGTTTATCATAATAAAATATGTTATGTTTCATTCATAGATAAAGTAAAAAAAAAACCACCGATTATTGAAAAAAAATCATGTTACAATCATGTACTACAATATAAATTATAATGTACACATGTGATGCAAATGAATCTCCAGTGCTAGTACCGTTTTAGTCAATGAAATACACAACCTACGATGTAAACTATATAAACCTAATATAGTAATATCATATATTATAATACCACAATATGACATGTGCAACAAAACGTGTGATGGTGAATTACTATGATATAGGAATATTAATTTCATTCAATGCCCACCGTTGTGTGAACGGATCCGGTTTCAGAAACAATACGTATAAATATAATAGAAGAACGAAGATTGGGATGTAGTGCAAAGAATGAAGATACTTCGTAATGCACGGAATATAGTATACAGAGTGATTATTTTAATAGTAAATACTAATTTTCTCAATAAGCATTAATTTTGTTTTGTATATATTATTTTGAATTTTTTTTATGTAGGTTAACCTATAAATAAAAATATTTTTGAAGAAAAAAAATTGATATTATTTATTATCATACTTTATAAGACGTAAGGTTTTACTCTTTTGAATAAAAATATTTTTTTATATTTATAAATTACCCAGAAGCAGAATATTTTTCCGAGCATTCTGATGTGTATACAAAGTTGGGCATATAATAACTTCTAACAAATTTTTGTAAATTTCACGGTTTACACGAGCACAGTGGAGTGGCTACTATAGACTAAACTAGGAGACCTTGAAAAATGTTGAACTATTACTCCACTCATCTAAACTTTAAATACTTATAAGTTATAAGTTATTACTAACTAACTATAGTTCGAAATTCAATTTGTTTATACATAACAATACTCAGAAATATACTGTGCATATATTTTTTTTTTTTTTAATATAAAACAATCTGTGCAAACAAGCACATTAAGTAATTTTTATGTAATAATAAAAACATAACATTAAAAAGGTAACACCTACGAAACATTGTGCATATAGGAATATAAAATTGAAAATGTATGTTGTCATTTGAAAGAGAACAAAACTTAAAAATATTTTCAAAAACTTAAGATACTTTTTGAAATAGTTAGTGTTCACTTATAGAAGAATCACCAGTATTATATTGCTCGCGTCTTTTTATCCATACAAATATGCATTTATTACATCACTGCACGTCATGACTATACTATATATGACTAAATAGTAAATATAATATTATGGTAAACACAAAAATTAAATATAGACGTTGGAATTCTATACACGTGACATTAATTTTGTAGTGTTTTTTATACGACTTAGCTTCGAGGTCATAACAGCAAAGAAATGTGTAGTTTTGTCAATGGATTTACATTTTGGAAAGTTCCATAAATAATAACAATAAAAAATATTATAATTAATAGCATGTATTATACATATATATTATGTATGCGTACCTACTGTTATTACATATAACATGTATCTATAAGACCGAACGACTAAGAGTTTAAAATATGTTACATTTTACCTAAAATAGTGCGTGTTATAGAGTACAAAGTCTAGTCTACAAATTTAAAAGGGTGCAATTTGAATTCACAGTGTTGTAAATAAGCACTGGACAAGATTAACAAAACAATAATATTTATGAATATTATAAGCATCACAAATTTTATCTGACTGTAGTAACTATTTGCCTTAGACCATTATAGTGTCTAACTAGTGATGAGGGGCTTCAAAATCCAGGAAAGTTATATAGAGGAATGACAGAAACGAGAAAGTCAAATATAGGAAAATAATACTAAGGAACAATAATTATTCGTAGGAAAATATATGTATGGAAATAATTAACAGCAACATTTATGAGTAGGAAAATATTATAGAGGAAAAACTTTACCGGGAAATTATAAATCAGGAAAATAAAATTTGTTAAATTAGTTTATAAACTTAATAGAAAATAAAAAACGGGAAAATAATTTTTATGAATTTTAAAACCAGAAAAATATTTTACATCTTATTTGTATTATTCCTAAATATTCTATCCCGTGTAAATATTTCCAAATATTAAAATTCCCGTTGATTATTTTCTTGGATAATATTTTCCTGATTTTGAATTCTTGTGTATTATTTTCCTGATTTATATTTTCATCAATTTTCAATTCCTAAGAATAATTTCCTCTAAAATATACTTTCCATAACTTAATTTTACTAAGAAGTGATTTCCAGTTAATATAAGTTCCCATCGCAAATATTTTCCTGAATTGAATTGTTCCTGACGACAATTTTCCAGAAATTACGCGCCACCGCGCGACAGTAACCATTGCCACTCACCTCTGTGTCCATTATAGATACATAGATAATATATTTTTTAAACTCATTAGTATATCTACTGATAGAACATTGCTACAACTAAAACACCTAAAAAGTGTTATTGATGAATTAAATGCTAGAAAAATTGCAGGTGAAACTGATCTCTTTATCAAATACGTAAATAATTTGCCTGTCGTCTCAAAAAACTAACAAAACCCAATGTTAATGTTGTATCAAATCAATTATATTTTTATTATCAGAATGTCCGTGGTATTAATACCAAACTTTATGTTCTTGCCCGCAATGTTGGATTATGATATAATTGTTTTATCGGAAAACCTGACTACGGCAAGATGTCAACGACAGTGAACTCGGCCTCCTTCCAAATTATTCTATTTTTCGCTGTGATAGATGTACCGTAAACGATAATGATATAAGAGGAGGTGGTGTTCTAATTGCCATCAAAAGCCATTATCACTGTAGTCAAATAACCATCCACAAAAACAACATTGAGCAATTATTTGTAAAATTAACAATTGGGTCATTTTTGTTTATAATTGGTGCTGTATATATTCCACCACACTCTAGTTTAAATGTATATAATAATCATACTGATATAATTAATAATCTGTTATGTCAATTTAGTAATTCTAAGATTATATTATTAGGAGATTATAATTTACCCGCTATTCAGTGGTCTACTGTGAGTGATGAAGTTGTTTCTCACTTTGGTAAAATTGAGGCTGACGCATTAGCTAATTTCTCATATCTTAATTTAAAACAATTTAATACAGTAAAAAATCACAAAAACTCAATTTTGGACTTAGTCTTGTCTAATTCAGCTGATGTGTGTGTTTCCCGTGAGCAATCTACTTTAGTTCCAATTGATTACTCTTATCATCCAGCTCTACTAATTAGTATTCCTATCTTTGAAAATAATGAACCTTTGCACTATAACGATACTGTATACGATTACGTAAATTGTGATTATAATATTATAAGATCTTCATTAGCA
>WHPZ01561069.1:0-20154 GCA_016617965.1 Macrosiphum rosae
TGTAAAGGATTAAACTATCATAATAAATACCTGTTGTTTCAAATGGGTTCGCGGTCAAGGCCGGATCGCTGCTTAATGTGTTACCTATGCCTACGTAATAATAATCGACAATATACAAATAATATAAGTGAAAATATATTACCCATTTAATTGTTTTTGGTTCTGTGTACATGGTACACACGTACCCGTAAATCACTTATTTTCGGTTTTATTTATTATACGTAGAAGTGTACAAATTACAGATGTACCACAGAAAAAACGAGTATACGAATTAGATAAATTACAGTAACGACGTAACGTTGAAAGGTTCCTTACAAAATTTAAATAAAGTTAACTGTATAGTGTACACCCATTTAATATACACGCATTTGTGTACCAAATGGAATCGAAATTATGAAAACACGATGCATCTATATAATATTATAATATATTGAGGATATTGTGTCCGCCTGATTTGCAGCAACATTAGCCGATGATTTTATGTATATCATTATATAATATTTTCATAAGCCCGTAATTTATAACCCACGAATAGAATAATTGCGAATGTTCAAAGTATTGAGTTTGAAGTATTAAATTTGAATAGAAAATAAATAAAAAATTATTTACTTTATTTGCTATAAATTATTTATTATAGTCGGTGCGTGTGTTATTATAAAAAAACATTATGTAGATTTAAAATACGTTTGTGTTTTTTTTAACCACCTTAAGTACCTGTATCGAAATAACAGTACATTTTTTTATCAGAAAAATATACAATCCGTACATAAAAAAATCGTATACAATAACTGTAACTGCGTGTTGTATAAATAATATAATATAACAAGCGACTAAACGAATAGACATTTAGCATCGAAATATATTATACCTATGGTCTTCGAGTTTCTGTCGTGTACCTTTTATATAAAGTGCGAATAGAGTTTTTATAACGGTGTATATTACAATATATTCTATAACCAGTATTTTTAATGAATTTAAATTGAAAAGCATTATTGACTTCGATTTGTCACTGGGAATCTTATGGTTATATTATTATACGCAGACATAATATATTTCCAGAAAATATAGTTTCGTGCTTTATACATATAAATTCGCTACCTGCTATCTAAACTCGTTTTCCAATCTGTCCACGCATTTAAATAATATATACTATCCGCACTCTATCTAGGTAGGTATATATTATATTATACAATTTTTGCTGGTAATGAAGTGCGCGGAGAGAAAATAATGAAATGAAAAAAATCTTGTCGACAGTTGTTTTGGAATAGTTTTCATATTATTTATTGCTTTATTAGTTCAACGTTTTACATTTTTATTACGTAATTGGATTTCCCGACCCAACAATAATAAAAATTAATATGTATTAAATACAATTAATATTATAAATATAATAATTTTGTATTCATTATAATTAGATTATCAAATATCGAGATAAAATATTCCTAAATATAAAAAATATATAGGTACAATATTATACTCTAATAATGGTTTTTATATTGACACATAATTTAAGTGAAGCATTAATATTGTTTGTTAATGTTCGAGTAATGAATATTTTTTTCTTTTTTAATTGACTAAATATGAACTGTATTCTGCACATAAAACATGGTAGGTATAGAAATTATTATTTTTTAACATATTAATAATTAATATGAAATTATTATATTCCATTTATAAAACTTTGAAAAACATGAATTTGAAGTTCCACGTGCGAGACTCTTAACTTAAAGAGATCTACTTAAAGTAGACATCTGAACCAGTTACATTGCAATCTACTCGAGGGATATATAGGTACCCCGGAGGAGTTCTCGAGGCGAACACCGAGCTAGTCAAACAGCAAGTTCAGGATTATCCATGGTTGAAATAATATACAAGGTTATTGAATTTATACCGCTTCTCAATCAAATATTTGATAATAAAAAAAATGGCATCATAAAGGGAGCCTATAATAATCAAGTATACATGCGCGGGAATTTTGAATTTGTTAGCTTTTGTCAGCATGTTTTTGATGATAAGAAAAATTTATATTTGTGATATCCCTTTACGCAGCCATTTTGTTTCAGATGATAACAATCCGAGTCAATATGCAATAACCTGTATATTTCCAAGGTTTATAAATAATAATTATCTATAAACCTTGGTATATTTCAACCATGGGATTATCGTGATAGTGAGGTTTGTTGCTGTCTGTCAATGTTGCGATTTCGGCAATCGTATTTAGTCTGATGTCGGATTCCAATTGGAGCCTTTATGAACAATCTGCACATTCGTATAGTCATAATTAAGGTAATAAGGACTATAAGTTATAAAGTATAATAACCATATTATATTAGATTAGATTTAAAAATATACCGTACCTAGGTATATAATATTGTTTATATGATTAAAAAAACTTTTAAATAAATTCCTAAACTTTTTACTGTTTATACCAGCAAAGAGCAATTTGTTTTTATTGTATCCGTCGCGTTATGCAATATTATATAAACCTCAAAGGATCAAACCTATTCGAATGATTTAAACATTGAATAGGTACCAGGTACCTAAACACTTAATTAATTGTATACATTATACGGCGTATGATATAAAATTATACACTTTTCGTTATCGCTTATCAGTTATCGGGACAGATAATAATATTTTTATTTTCAATGAACGTTGTGCGTATTTTATAACCTGTTTCCTTAACATGTAAATAGATACATTCAATAAAATGTCATAAATCAAAACAGGAAATTATAACTCGTTATCATTAAAGCTTAGATACTTTTTTAAATTTAAATATCATGAATTCGTGATACAGTTGAAACTGCAGTCATCGCCCCCAAATTTCATATATAAGATATTGTATATTTAGAATAGTAGAGATTATAAATGATACCTACCGTAAATAAACCACAAAATAGCAGTGTGACGCCTTCTCGGACTTAAGTTAGTAAATCTTTCATTATTATTTTCTTCCGTTGCCGTGTTTGGCGTATGCACGCAATTGGAATAACATATTTTGGCCTACCAAACTCGGCGCCCGGCGGCATATCTTATGATTACGACATACGTATAAAAGGTGGAATTTTAAAAACAAAAATGCAATTATAGATACCTACAGAATAAATTAGATGTGTATTGTGTACAGTGTGTCAGTGTACACCTACTTAATGTTTGTAATCTGTAGAGCTTTGTAATTTATTACAAAAAAACCGCAACGATAGTAATATTTTGTGAACTTCCGACAGTCTGATTTGTGGCCTAAAAACAGCTAACTCAAAATCGTTTTTACAGCCAATATGACGTATTATAGGTTATAGGTACTAATGCATTATCATATTACTCAGGGCTGGATTTTACGGAACTACAGAAGGCATAAAGGGCAAATGCCCCGTTAACATGTTAACAAATATAATTTTGGAAGCCCCCACAAAATTACTAAGATATTTTTTTACCAATAGAATTCAAAAATTATTAAATATTCTAATGTATTACGGTTGTAACGTAATAGAAAGAAACTACTCGGTTGATTTATTTTTTGTAAATAATCAATGTTAAATGTTGTATTGAAGCACAAATACAATTTTAGAGGACAAGGAAGAATAGCGTATTAAATTCAGGGGGTAAAATCATTTTAAACCTTCAGGCCCATTAAAATTCTATATCCAGCCCTGATAAGTATTACTCATATTATTAGTGTAATGTACCTCAGTGATATTATATTTTATCAAATCAATTACATTTTTAATAGTTTAGAGTATCTTTGATTTTGTGGTACTTAATATTTTAATTTATAATATTACATCATCATTATTTATCCGTAATCAATACAATCAAATAAAACTTACAACTTATTATTTATTAATATGTAAAAATATATTATCATATAATATAATATAATATATTGATATATAAATTAATAATTATATATTCAAACTATAACGTCTATAACTATAATTAATTCAAAATTGTTCCGTAGTGACTACTGACTAAAGACAGATAGGTTTTTAATTTTGGAAAATTCTAAATCATAATTGAATTAACAAAAATCACTGGCATTTTAAATTTTGGAACTGTCAATCTACAGTTATTCATATTGTAATCATAAAAAATAATAATTTTTCTAAAATATGATTACAAATTATAATACCAGCGTTAGATACCAATAATAGTAGTACCTACCTAGGTAATAATATTCATAATTTAATTTTTTTTTAAATTTTAGTTATCACTGTTTTTATCATAAACAAATGTTTTATAAATTTAAAACCGTACCTATATTGGAGTACATGAGACAGTACACGATACACATGTATAATAATTTTTCATATTTAAATATTTCAATTTCAAATAAATCTTAAAAAATAATAATGTTGACTTTTCAACTCATGGGAAAATGTCCGATGTGAATCTGTTGTGCATTCAAATGGGGTTTGGCTTTTATAATTGTTTAACATAGCTTATCATAGCGATATTATCATTTGTATTCTCTCAGTAAAATGTCTTCGTTGCATGCATATTGCAATTTAGTGCATCAAAGAAACGGCTGCATTTATAATTATATTCCATTAACCATAGTCATCATTCATATATTCACTATCAACCATCTAATGATCTAAATATGAATGCATATTATCATAATATACCTACTTTGTATATATATATTATATTATTTAGTTACTATATTGCAGTTGTGGTATAAACACAAAAGACAAACCGTATAAAATTCGGCCTCAACCGAATTAAACTTTTTAATAGAGATGGTCTGGGCGAATTTTGAAATATTTAATTAAGGTACCTAATAGTTTAACGTAATAAAAAATACTTATTTAATTATTTAAACATTGAATATAATATCATCTAAACCTCGGTTATACTATAAAGATTTTTTTGTCAAGTGGCAGTAAATATTATAATACATTAAAAATGAATGGAATTTGAATAATGGAGTATTTTTTATGACACACATTTTACGCAATACACAAAGTTTCGAAGTACTTATTATTATAATACATTGCATATACGCAATCGATTCCTTTTGAAAAGTAATAATTGCAGTAAATAAATAAAATTTGACATTAAAATTGTCTCTCGGGATTATCTTACGGAAGGAAGTTAACGTCAATATTATAATGGTACCCATGTGCCCATACGTATCTACCCTATATGGCTATGTTTAGATACTGTCTAGATGTTGTATTATTATTATTATATTGACCAAACTAGTTTCCGGAATTGCAGCAATGACGTAATAAACAATAAATTATTTCATAAGCCTTTGTGCGGCGGAAATATAATACAATATAATACGATTAATGTATACGACGATGAGTAATTTTTTTCTTTCTTTTCTCTATGTGGCCCCGGCTCGTCCGATCTATGCGCTCGTATATATTTTTATAGCTGCGAATGTGGTCAGCAAACGAACCGACAGCATAGTATGGTATATAGTGCTGTGCGGTGATTTATAAAAGCAAAAAAAAACCACAGGCGTATAGGTACTCGAGACTCGCGAGTCTAAAAATAACAATATACCTGTGTGTAATAATATATTCATAAAAACGTATGAAAACGTCTGAGAAAAATGATCAACGTACACCTAAATGTGTGTGTTTGTGTGTGTGTGTGTGTGTGTGTGTGTGTGTGTGTGTGTGTGTATGATAAACGCGTAAACCGCGGACGGGGTAAACGACTGCGGCGCACCCGTAGGCGAGTATTGCAGGTAATATATAATAACAAGATGACGACGATTTGTAGTAATACGCGTATTAGGTATCCACGTGTAAGTATATAAATTATAATAATATGAAGTATACAATAGACCTACCCCGGCGAACCGATTTAACGCGTACTCGATCAAAATAAATAATAACGTGATACGTCTGAACCGCGGGAACCCGGAAAATACGGTATTTTCGCTGTAGACGAGCTCCGCCGCAACGTAAAGTCACTAGAAACGACGACGTTATATTATACAGGGTGATTTTTTTTGATCATGAACCACTCGTTATTTCGAAAACTATTAAAGCTTGTGAAAATATGTTTTTAACATAATAGTGAGTAATGAAAAAAACAAAAAGTTACAGCAGTTTATGAGTTATGGGTATTTAAAGTTTGCGGATGAGCGGAGCATTACGCCAAAATGATGGTCCACTACTCCGCTCATCAAGTAAAATTGTAAAAACTTGGATAACCATTAAAATATATTTTTTAGAAAAAATTTTTACTTTTAAATAGGTTTTTGGAGTTTTTTTTTGTTTTATTTTCGTTGTATATTTATTGTGTCGCAATAGATATAACGCAATGTTTTATAAAATGTGTTATATTTATGGGTATTCGATCGTCGTCGCGTATATAACCTAACATATGTTGGGGAGCAGGTTATATTAATTATTATTCATTATATCCGACTAGGTAGTCGTATAATAGAAACAGCGTCTAAACGTGACGTATTTAGCACACGAACGTACGCGATTATATGGATACAAGACAATATAATCATCATATACATCGATAATTGTGTATTAGGTACACACGAAAATCGGCGATATACGCGTGTACTACACAACCTATATAGTTATTATATTATGTATGTATATGACGCCGTTTTGGAGGGCGACACACTCGCGGACGACGACGGACACGCAGATCGGGTCGTACGCGTGTATTATATTTTATATGTTATTATTATTATTATTATTATTATTATTATTATTACTATCGGATTTAATGACCGGCGCGCGACAGAAATATTAACGACCCCGCCGCGACGACTTCCCGGACGCAAATGACACTAATAACGGCTCGACGAGTTTCAGCGCAGCTATTAGAGTTAGCTGATATAATAGGTTAGATTCGCCGAGCTCACCCTCAATTTTTCATTTGATTATGAATTTATTTAAATTCTGATTTGTGGACATTTTAAGTAAAATTCTTCAATCTTTTGTAGCGTTTAAGGTTTATAAATTGTCAAGCTGATAATTGTTTTTGGTATACCTACCTATACAGCAATATTATAAATCGATATTCGAACGAGTACTTTCTGAGTTATTAAGCTGTATGTACTATACGATCTTAAGATAATAGTCCACGGTATAATATAGGTTTAAAATATAATATTATGATTTAAAAATTAAATAAATTATTCTTACTATTTAATAACTAATATCATTATTTTAACATTTTATAATTTGTAAAATGTGAACGAGTATAATACGTTTAGTCGTATAGGACTAAAATATTACATAATAATATGATATATTTTAGATTTTATGTAAAACCATTAAAAAGAACTATAATTATACACTGTTGTCTACTTGTCTGTTATACTATGTTCACCTAGCACGCTCGGGACACTCCTTAACTCTATAAAAAAATCAAAGTATTTAAATATACCTATATCATATTATAATCTTCGAGTCAATTTAAAAATTTTTAAAATCAAAATTTGAAAAAAAAATTTTTGATCAATAACAATAAATTTGCATATCCAAAATCAAAATTTGCAAATCCCATAAATCTAAAACGTCAGACATGCAATAATAAAATAATAAACGATGAATCGTGTGACGTGTCGATAAAATATTTTCATAGGACATAATAATCTAAGACATTATCTCCAATATACAGACATAGATTCATCTACATACGACCCAACATTATAAGTGCTGTGTGCATATTACTATACAACCTGTAGGACTGGAAGGTTGATGCTCTAAAAAAAAAAAAAAAATGCCCTACAAAAATACATTAATGTCCTAAAATAATAAAACAATGCACTTATAATAAAGTGCATCAAACAAACTGTAATTATTTTAATTACGACATAAATATTATAGGAGGTACCTACCTGTGTACAAAATCTTAGAAATGTCACATGTTCATAGCATGGCAGAAATATATCATTCTAATTATTTGTTATGTTAATTTGATGATTAATTGATTTGATGATGCTGAGTTTGATTAAGGTGTATTCTGTGATGACCTAACCTAACCCATGTTATTAGTTTGTATGGAATTTCAAATGCAAGAGTAGATAAATTGTAATTGTTTGCACGTCACAAAATATGATACCTATATAAAATCCCGTTAGAATCTTGAAATATTTTATTTTAAATTTAAATGTAATTATAAAATGAATTAAAAAGAAAAAGAAAAATGGTAGGTATAATACCCTTAAAAACTAAAAATTAAAAAAAAAATGCAAGATAAATGCAGCAGATATTATATGATGCACCGTGGACAAGAGATGAATCAAATTCGTACCAAAACGAACTTCATAATAGTTTGTTACACGCGTCTACCATGAGAAAAATAAAAAGCAAAAGTGCATTAAAATTCTATCTTAACAGCTAATTAAGTAACATAATAATATGGTTCATAATAAAATATTATTTAATTATATAATGAATGTAAATATTAATGATACTTTGCAGTTTGTCCTCTAAGTACCTACTACTGAAGGTACCTAATCTACAGAAACTACTGGACTGTTTTCAGTAAAAGTTAAATCAATAGATTCCCTAAAACTTTAAGGGTGTTAACAGCTTTTTTCAATTCGAATATCATTTAAGTTGCTATGAGGTGGCTCACACATGAATTCAGATTTGGCTGATAAACATTAAATATTTTTTTGTTTATTTGAATTGCATGGCTGTCATAGGTTACAATGTACAGATTATAATATTACTATTTTTTTTTTTTTTTTTTTTTTTTATTAGGGTTGAGGCTTCGACAACAAAGGTCATTAGCCTGTGGTACTGTAGGGGGGAATTGTATGTTGTTAACACGTGTGTGGGTTTTGGCAGAATTTTCGATTTGGGCACCCCTAGGTATCTGCCATGCCCGAGAGGGGGGATGGTGGCATTTGTTCTCCGGACACCGTGACTTGCCCGAAGAAAAATGTCGCCCGTGACCACGGGATCGAACCGGCGCCGGCAGTGTCGCAACCGACGCCTTAGACCGCTCGGCCACTCCATCCCCCACAATATTACTATTATGTTTATTAGAAATATGACATGTAACATTTTTACAAATTTATTTTTTAAATAAAATACTTATATGAATACAATAATTATTACAGTGATTACTTTTATGATTTGCTATCTTAATTATGGACTTTTTTTATGTAAGCGCATATAAATAGACGAATTCCAATCTTAACGTCTCTACTCTCTAGTTTTTTGTATTTACATATTACATCAATGAGATGTCCAGAATTAAGAAATGTAAAATCATACAATTAATCATTGTATTTCAGTGTTATCTGTATTATACAGAGTAATTTCTTAAGCACGCTCAAACAATTTTTATGTTTAAATTATGCATATACTAAAATTACGATTTTTGGAATTTTTAAGAGTAGTATATAGTTGAAGACGATATTTTTGAATAATTGGATTATTTACAAAAATTAAGGAATATTCTGTGGCACATATTAGCGGTAACAACTTTATTTTTTCAAATGAAAACCTACATGTCTTACCTAATGTATATTGTGAATCAGAAGATTTTTTTTTTTTAAAGTTTGATGTGTTGTAAATTGTAAAAGAAATAATTTGAACGAAAAGTTCTGAGTTATTCTACTTTACTTTAAGGGTTTTATACTTGTAGGTGTATTTTAACTGAAGCAAAACGGAAAACGAAAGAAAGATAGATTAATTTAAGCTTGGCGAAGGCGGGTAATACAGCTATAGTGTTATAATATCATCCCGTATAATATTATTATGAATACCGTGGCGGTATTATAAAACACGATCAAGCACTTTTTACCTTATTTTACTTGCAACTTACAACTTGTGAAAAACACAACACGATTGATTACAACAAATATCATTATATGCCATATGGTTTTAAAGATAAGTTGAAAATAAATGTATTGTCCTATAATATCTATAATCTTAATGAATAATGATTTACTTATAGTAAGTAATTCACTACTAATACTTAATATTATAAACCTTTTGTTATGGGTGTATTGAAATATTAAACTGTTTATTATACCGTATAACTATAATAGTATAATTAATATTATAATAGTTGTTAACACAACAATATTTTTGGGCGCAGTCGTATATTATGCACTATGAATACTGCAGCTGCATCTGAGACGGCAACGGGAAACGCTTGATATCGGAACATGCCATCTCCGCGTCGTTTTTGTAATACAGGGAAACCTACCTGGCTGGCTGCGTATAATATTATAAAATATACGCGCAAAATGCCGTCAGCATGCGGTCAGCGCCGTCACGTAATTAGTACGCGCGCGGGGACGGCAGGCGGGAGAGACGGTGCCAAACGTCGCGCGGCCGACAAGGTTTAGGTCACGGCCCGCGTGCAGGAGGGGCGGACGGATTCGCCGCCGCCGTGCGATATAAATATAAAAACGCATCCGCGACCGTGACACTGGACCACGTCGAATCGAATCGGCCGGTGTACACATCACACACACACACATACACACGAGTCGTCCGGGCCGCAAAACGTTTCGCCAAACACACGAAGCGCACCAGACGGACCGACCGACCGACAGACAGACGGACGGACAGACGGACGACAGCTCGTCCCGTAAACGCACACACTTGAGCCGCATCATACACTGGTATACCGCGGCAGCTCCAAAATGATTGCCTGCCACCGACTGTGCCTGTTGACGCTCGTCGTCCTCTTGGCGGCCACTCAGACCCTGCAGGCCGCCGCCCCGAAGCCCGACAGGGGACTGGTCAGGTTCACCGACGACCAGCACATCCCTGTCCGGCCGAAAGCCGTCGCCGATCCGGCCAAGCCGAAGTCCTCGTCACCGACCAAGTCGAAAAAGCCGTCGGCACCCGCGCAAGTGGACGCCAAGAAAAAGACTCCCGTCAAGCCTTCCGTCGCCGCCGCGGCCGCTGCCGTCAAGAGTGAGTATACATGTTGTTATTATTATTATTATAATTATGAAAATAATATGCTAATAATTATTTTATTATATATTATTATTTTTGCAACCCTCCATTATGAAAGTATAAGACACGACAACGTGTTACGAAGTGTACCTTACCGTCAGTATAAACACCATTGGTTTTGATGTTTGTCGTTTATGATTGAAAAATAGTAATTGGATAGGTAACCGAAGAAAATTTGTGTATAATAATATTCCCGTGCGCCAAATCTAACGAGTAATTTTTTTTGTTTGCGAATTAATTATACTTTTTCTTGTATAGGTATACATAATTTTATTATTAGGTATGTTTCTTTTTCCATCATAGGTTATTGAATATTTTTTAATTGATTTTCCGAAATGATTAAAATATCCCATGGAATATTGGGACGCGATTTACGTAGGCTCGTTTCAAAAATACCCAGGCGTCGAGTAAGTGGTATAATACATTTTTTTCGGAAAGTAATAGCCAATTAACCAAATTCCGAACTTGTTTGTTGCGAATCCATCAACCATTGTGATATTATAATGCGGCCAAAAGAGATTTTTCCTCGTTCGAAACGTTCGATTCCGCTTTCCAGCGAAAAACGATCGATATTCACTGTCCAAGACTTATTATTCAATATAATAATTAATAAAAAGCTAGCTGATAAACTCTAAGATCTACACTAATCGTCGTGTTGTTTACTTCGTAATTTGTTCGTATATTTTTTAAAACTGCGTCCAAATAGAGACGATATGAACTGCGTGTTTATGATATTATTATGATCTGTATTTAACGATAAACGTCGTGTTGGGATCTGATTTTTGATTTTCTAGTTCAAACTATGTACAAATAACAAACCAATTTAATTATACATTTAAAAGAAGTATATTAAAAAAACAGTCGTTGAAATAAATTTATTATAAATAGCCCCCCAAATAAATATAAATATATATTATACTCACAAATCACTAATAAACAAAAAAATGTATTGTATATAATATCCAATGACTATTAAATGATACAATTGTAACAAGTACGGAAAAGTAACTATTTTAAACTAACTAAAAGAGTCTAATAAAATGTATATATTTTCATAACCAAATTAAACCAATGTAATGAAAATACATACTAATAATTTATTTTACATATAAGTTTATAATTATAATCAAACACCACAATATATAAAATACATATTAATGAAATATATATTATTAAACATAAAAATTCAAAATTAACACTGTTTATAAAATATATAATAATTATACGGTACGTGTGTTATCTATCTTAGAAACATAAAATACATAATATAAGCTCAGTATTAAGAAAATTAAAGTTAAAAATATATTTTTCAATTTCAATGAATTCCAAATTATAATCTTTATATTACCTAAATATACCTAAATATATAAACTAAATCAGTTAATCATCAATAGGTACTGATTCTATCATATAATTTAAACATTTTTTTTACGGAAGTATAATATTCATTACGTTTATGATTTCAATGAGATCTTTCAATTGGTTATACAATAATAGGATTTGATTGATTTATTTTTTATTTTCACATTTTTTGACAAAGGGTGTGCTCCGAAATTATTAAGTCTATCTATTGATTGGAACTTGGAAGTATAGAGTCCACTAGAGGTATATCACCTAAAATTGCATTTAAGCATAAAGTAGATAGGATTATCAAATAGTAATTTATAGACTTTTCAGTGGTTTTCATAAGTGTATGTATGGAAAAACCGCAAAGAATGAAAGAACTTTTATATGAGTTGTACCAAGCTTCGACGCTTCGTTCATAATCGTTTTCCAAATGTTTGCTTATTCATTTAATTATATTATAATGCAATATAAATTTAATATATTATAACATAAATGTAACACACTTCACAGCCCCATGTAGACTTTAATAATAAAGTTTTATTGATAGGGATAAAAAAAGCGATAAAACGAACGTTTTTGTAAAAAGTAACTAGTCGTGAAGTTTAGTTTCATAAATTGTATGTATGAAAAATATTGTTAATTGTTATGATAATATAGCTGTTACCGTTCCGCTTAATTGAAATATATCGTTGTCGCCTGCAGTTTCAATGCATTTATTAACCCATACAAAATTATTTTATACAAAACAGGAATTAAAATGTACATATCAACTTCTTTTTACAACAATATTTTTTATTGATCTGTGAATATGTATTAAATAAAATTTCGTAAATAAGATATATTTAATAACTATGTGATAATTATTACAAAAACTACGAAATGTTTGTTTAGCTTTTCAGCAATTTTATAGTTCGATTTTAGCACCCGCGAAATTATTTTTATTTGTTCATTATACGGTTTTCGAAATATGACAGATAGCTCATCGTTTGCACATGCATATATATGCATGTTTATTGTTTATATTAATGCAAAAAAGTTTAAATATTATAATTACGATCGAGCAAGGTCATTCGATGACCGGACAACCAGTTTTATAACAGTCGTAAAAAAAATCCTAAATAACGGGTCGTTATGAAATCGCCTTATGCTGTCATCGGCACACATCCATAATCTAATAATAATATCGTCCTTAAATTATTTCATATATATATATAGCAGGTACCATTCCCAAGAGATGCGCGACTTTGAAGTGCTAACGACCGTACATAAAAACTATATATACATAAAAAATATATTTATATATATAGATGCAATTTTTAATTGGTCGTATTTACCTACCTCCGGTCGGCCATCGTCTCGGATGACTAATCCATAAACGTTTAGTAATTCAACGAGACGTCTCGTTACTTCCAACAATCTTCGACGATGAAAAAAATCCGTTCGACAGCAAAAAAAAAAAAACTCGCAGAGAATATTAATAAAATAAAGAAAAAAAATGATATAAAGCTAATAATAATAGGTAGCGAGATTCGACGTAAACAAACGGTCAGCATCCGGCCGGTGGCAGTCGGCGATAATAATTTAAAACGGCGCAATACAGGTTTCCCAGCACAGTTTTTCCAGCGCGCGTCACCGTACGGCCCTTATACAGCTATATATCACGCACCATAAGTGTATGTACGCGTAATACGTGCAGTAAACGCTATTCGGTCGGAGACACGTTATTAATTTTTGCACTTGATTCGCAGACATATAAATGTATTATTATTATACATCTAACAACGAGACGAATATAAAAGAATAATAAGACGTTTACTGCGGCGCGGAAAAAATAAATAATAATACGAAAATACTTTTAACATTATTATTATTATTTTCATTATTTACTTCGGTTCCCATCGTATTTATACTGCACGCCGCACACATCCAGATCATTGGTCATGCAGTCGTCTGGCGGCCGCGCGATGATGTTTCACACATTACGTACGACACTCACACAAACGAGACGAGAATGTGTTATAATATTATTGTTGTGTGCGTGTGCGTGATTGATGGTGAGAAGCCGTGCCGATACATGCGAGTGCCAAAACCGTGGCGTTAAAGTCTCTGCCAAACCGTGTACAACATTGCCTACAACCGGCAGTAGTCACCGATCTACAAGCGTATAAACACGCGTTTTCGATGTTTATCTCGAAACCATTCGGATCACGTTTGAATTATCGAATTGTTTTTTTCTTTTATCTGTTTTTCGATAGTTGCCTATACATATTATATTTGAGTTACACAGCAAAAACAAAAAATAAAAAACGAAAATCGTATGAATATAATATATTTATTCGAAATAATAATATTGATACTATATTATAATAATATATTTTATTATGGTGGAATACCACTTGTCATATTCCCACGGGAAACGTGCGGATGGGCCTGCCGGTCCGCAGCACTGCAACAGTGAACTACACCAGTATATTATAATATACATATATACATATATAGGTGTCTACCTATACATGAATACAATATATAATATGTAATATGTACGTATATAATAATATATAGGCGGTACACCGCGCACCCGTGGATGGTGCCTACGTGTCTGTCGGACTTAAATGCGTTTCTCACTGCAGTAGTGCAGTATAATATTATAATAATTAATATGCGTGGACCCGAGGGTCTTACTGGTTTTCGGGATGATAATATGATGGCGCGCGAGCTCATAATATAATACGCGGTTTCGGCCGCGGTGGCGGTCGATTGCACAACTCGAGGGGAAGGACCCCTCCGACCACCGCAGACGACATACAACGTAGCCGAGATTGCATACACCTGTTTTTTTCTTCATCTTCTCTTCTCGTTATATTATCGCAATATTCTCGGTATTTTTATTATTATTATAATTTTTTGTTTGGGGGCCAAACACGTGTTTGTGTATACATGTATAAACCTACACCGGTGGCGCGGCACTAACGGCGGATTTCCGTCGACTTCCGATCCACGGTTTTTCGACGGTTATTGATTTGTCAGGCACCAATACGCACGAACCCGAAATGTCCGGTCCCGTGGATATCAATTACGTTATATACAAATACGCAACTGCAGACAGAAACTGTTTTTTAATATCTTCGCTTTAAACGGTTGATTTCCGTTATTTATACGGTGATTTTTTTTCAAAAAAATATTTTTCACACGACCGTTGTTAATTATATACACATTATCATATTTATGAATATAAAAATTAAAAGAATTTATTTATCTATACGAACTATTATCAGCTCAAGTCAGTCCGTTTCAAGTCGACTACCCGAATGATACGCTAAACAGCACGCCGTGCAGTCGTCATCGGTAACACATAACTAGTAATATAGTCATATGTAGAAGTCATACATAACTTCATATCATTATGTGTTGTTTTATACTTCAATAGGTCTATGAAAGACGTACATATATAATATGTAATATAAATATGTATATAGTAATTTTCGTACTCTATAGCACTGAAAAAACAACGAGCGCTTTTCTATAATAGATACCTTACATATTATTTTCACCGTGACATTGGCGCAACTAGGGGGGATGCTTTGGGTCCTTAGCACCCCTTAAGTCAAAATTAGCACCCCCTTAAAAATCGTTAGGTGTTAGGTCTCATTGAATCACTAAAATACCTGGAGCTTAAGCACCCCCTAGTTCAAATGTCTAGTTGCTCCAATGCACCGTGATCAAAATATTACTCAATATATAGGTTAAGTTAGGTTACTATAGGTTACTACACATATTATAGACACTAATTTATTAGACCAAAGCTTATGAACAAGAAACAGCTTCATTATTCATTCTGAACATTCGATTTTGAATGCCTTCCTATATAATTTGATAACATACAATTTCTCTAATGTTAGAAATTTAGAATATGCGTTACACGAAAATCTAATGTTTGACATGGTGCAGCATATCTGAATCGATTGCAATTAATTTTAATATGAAACCCATGTTAAGTCGTTTGCATATTATACTAATTTACATAATCCTTTTGACCTATGCCGGGTGATATTATACGCGTAAAATGAAATATTTTATATAAAATCAAATGGAATTCTATTTATTAAGCCCAGCACTGACAGTTATATATTTGAAACGTCAAATGTAGGTAACTAAACTCTAACACTGCAACATTACCTTTATAATAATATGACAACTAAATATATGAAATATACTAAATATATATTTTTTTTAATCGGTGATTAACGTGTTTGCGAATCATTAAGCGTGCGTGTGGGTATCATAAACAGCCTAAATCGTTAATCTAGCAGGTTTAACCGTTAAGTTGGTTTTAGAAAAAAAAAATAATCCGTCGTATTATTATAATTACATCCCACGCACATTTTTGTTCTCGATGTAGTTTTGTTTCGAAGTTTATAATTTATAAACAGCAAACCATGGTTTTTATTACACTCGAAATGTTGAATAAAAACATAAAAAAAAAAAAAAAATATAATTATATAGGCTTTTTATTTTTTCCGACCGTGATATTCGTCTATGTTCCTATTGGCTGTTTATAATAATATATTTTGTGTTTTATCATAGTATAATAATATATAATATTTCGAAATCCTTCGAGTCGTTATAATATACCTATTTGGAATACCAACATTGAACATCCTAATGTTTATGCCATTTGAACGCCTTTCCGACGTTTCACGCACTAGCCACTAGTAGAAATAAATACGCCAACGAAAAGATTTATCGATTTACTCGATACATTGTATTACGAAAATTGGCGGCGTACAAGCATACAAATAATATAATATACACGCTCGGTAGACAGCTGCAGAGTCGTGTCGCGTTCTCATTATTCATTTTTGCTAACTCCAAAACGTACATTACCCATGCATTTTCCGCGACATCGGCGCTGCGGGTCTTTCTACATTATGTATATTGCAAGAAATCCGTCGACGCACTGTGTGTACAACGGAGATGTAAAATCTCAAAATGGACTTTCCGTAGCAAACCACTCTGCCCACATGATTGTAACATTGTAACACTATACCTGTACGCCGCGCCGATGCTGTGGATAGCTATTGACTCGAAACCGATGTCGCGAAACTGTTGCAGCAGCCGCCGACATCTCGACAGCGACACTCGACGGTTCGGCTGCGGAGGCGTTTAAATCTCTTCTACACGTTGTATCAGCTCTTCTGTATAGTACGTCTTATATTATATTATTGGCAAAGGCATGGCCTGCTGTAGCATACAAGTCGACCGCGATGGTCTGTTTTTTTATTTATGGCTTCCGGCCTGGAATGTTAATCCTGTATAGCTATATGCCTACATCCCGCGTCGCCGCGGTACAATATTATGTTATGCCGGGCGCATATTTAATAGTATCGAACTTTCCAAAACCATTAATATTATAAGTGACCGAGCACAATAACACTATAATATAATATACGCGCGTATTCGACCGCGTTCTATATAGGTAATACGTCATATTTAGCAGTCGTCTCTACGCATCGTCGTATGTTTAGGTACACCATTTGATAATTTATTTATACAACTGGTTCCGTATCGACTATAAAATTACGTTATGTAGGCCGTTTTCTATGAGCGTGCAGCGCGTGTAAGCCATACAAATTAGGTTCCTCTATATCCATCCCTCATATAGACCAGTGTACATGCAATTCGTTTACTATAATCGATTATATGAATGAACAGCGCGCAATGAATGCACTTGCCAATCGCATATAGAAGTGCGTACGGGGTTGATGGTGGCAGTTAAGGTTTTGTCCCTTTTGCAAACTTGGAACCTATAATTTTTTTTCTATAATAAAGAGTTACGAATGTTCTGTCTTAGAAAAAGTCTGTTAGTGCAGTTCTAGTTCATGTGAAGTCTTTTTCAGAACTTAATTTTTTGGAAACTTTATTACTTGTAGACTGTAGCTGTTACACCAAGATCCACTTGATGGACTGCTGAAACGTTTATTAAGCTATAGTCATAAAATAAACATTATCAAGTGTAGTTATTGAAATATTTAAAATATTACAGTGGACCGAAAAAATATAACTGCAGCGAGTTTTTTTTAATTTAATTTAACTTTATGTTCATAATATTCTATTAATTCACTTCTTATAATTTATCTTACGAGTAAAGAGTTCATGAAAAAAATTCGTAATGTGTAAAAATATATAAATTATTATCAAATAAATTGGTTTTAACTTTTTTTAAATCAAAATAGGACGTCCTGTCAAGAATGTGAACTGCGCACGCCTATAATATGCACCTTATATTATATCTATGTATATTATATTATAGTCAAATGCATCGCCTATCAGGTGTAGCAAAAACGGTTTTCCGAGACATCTCGATTAATTTCACGGGTTTTCGTTTGGTCATCGCTGTATTTCGAACACCTATATGTGTATAGTCATAAAACGTACATCTATCAGTCATCTTGTATATATATATACCTACGTGTGTTATACAACAATAATAATAATTTCACACGCTAAACAATTATACGGACACACGTGGATGGTATAATAAATAATAATACGATAACGGACTGTCCGTCCGGGAGGCGGTGATGCTGCGTAAAATTAAAAAAAAAACAAACAACAATATTACAACGGACCACTGCTGCTCGTTTGCGAAGAAATTTGCGATCAGCGCCAGACACCGGTGTTTCGGAATAAATTCTCAGACCGACTACCTTTATGCGCACTTATGGTCTCGTCCTGACCGCCGCCGGTCGCTTTATATTTATTATCATTATTACCATTATATTGTACGACGTGAGGTAGAAACCGCGTGTACATAATAATAAGATAATATAATCGTATTCCCGTCTTCGTCGTCAATTACATTATTATCATTGTTTCGTTGTTGTTGCTTCTGCTGCTGCTGTTGGGCTTTCGGACGGCAGAGACTCGCATACCTCTGCACACTGCCCCCACGAGGCCACGACACGCTGCAAAAGTTCCTCCGGGTCGATTATATTTTTTTATTACCCTTTTCGTCTTTCATTATTTTTCCACTCGACGACTCCGCGCACTTTGCGATCAAACGGGTCCGTCGATCGCAATACGATTTGCTCCCAGTGGATAAAAACATCTGGAGTCATATGTTTCACCCACACGCACAAACCCCGATAAAAGCTTTTTCGTCATATTTTTAACCACCTTTCATAGTAAATACTAAAATACTAGTCAGTAATTAGTATACTAAATTATTAGTTTATGGCCATTAAACTGCACCCACCCCATTAAAAAACTCAAAGGTATGGTGTCGATGTGGCCGAGTCCACCTTCGCCACATCAGTTTTGAAATGTTGACATTATTATGTCTCTGGATTGTCGTTGTACTGCCTTTGAAATTGGTCGAATTCAGTTGGTATACGGACAAGACCTGGTAATGTATACGCGTACCGCACCTGCCCACCCTTCCCTTTCGCTTCGACCACCCTACGTATGCCACCGTCGACTTGTTTTTCCTGCGACGATTTATTCTTATTCTTATTATATTATATTGTTATTACGCCAAGCGGTCAAATCACATTGGTTTTTCATTACTTTTTTTACGCGCCACTCGTAAATCGTCGTTCGTCGTCGGTATTCCAACGCCGTATCAAATGCGTTACCGCGCACGTTCGTGAACTTAGCGGCAATCATGTAACAGATTTCAATTAAACCTATCCAACAATTTTGTTGGACGTTTGTTGGACATTGTTGGAAAGGTTTTACAATTTGTTGGACCGTCATTAAAAAGTTATAAACATTTTTCCAAAACCGCCGCTAAGTTCACACTAACGGCCAACATTAAATCAAACACTTAATAAACTATACAAAATTGTTCTCCACGGTTTGTTGGACATTGTTGGAAAGGTCC
>WHPZ01561080.1:0-20433 GCA_016617965.1 Macrosiphum rosae
TACTTCCAATTTTGTAAGAGATATTCTTGACTCATAGGAGCCCCATGCTTTTCGTTTTTTGTAATTCACAAGTTTTAAAAATTTTGCAACAAATACATTTTAGATACACTTTTAGTAATATCTTGATAACCTTGAAGTTTCATTAAGAAATTGTTTTAAAAGTAAGTTTATTTTCAACTTTTTAGTTCATGTATTAAGTATAATTAAGAAAAGCATGTTTTTAAAATTTTTTTTTTGTTTTTTTTATTTTCTACTTTTTAGTGATAACAATAAATTAGAAAGTATAACTTAGCGGGTATTTCACTTAGAGACCCCGAGCCGAGGGGATCTCAGTTTTTAATGCCCCAGATGAATTTCCACTATTAGGGAACCAAAGCCTCCACCCCCCCCCCCACATTTTGAGTTAGCCCCGAATTGAAAACGGGGTCATGTATTGTCACCGACTCTAGACCTCCATATAAAATTTGAGCCTCCTAGGTCATGTAGAAGTGATTTAAATTGAACTCGCAAGATTTGATGACAACAGAAAACATTGTGAGTTAAAGTAAAGCATGTAATAAAAATAGGTAGGTATTTTGAATTATAAAATGGAAAAATATGAAAAATTTTAGTTAAGTCTATAAGTCTACGACAGTAAAAACATGTTAACGTATACATTTCTGGACCCTAATGATAATATACAATATAGAAACGACAGTATGTTTAAGTAGGTAATATAATATGTTGTGTAAATCAAAATTATTAAACAATAGGTACACTGGTATAAAGATCTTCTACGATTAAATCTATAGACTTATTTGGATTTTTTCGATGCAATTCCTCTACTTCTCTTTCAAATACAATTTTTCCATTTTTCAGATACGCTATCTAAAATATAATACACAACTACCTATAACGTCGATGTTATAAAATAACTGAATTTTAATCGTTTATTAAATGTTATTAATTTGAACCTTAGTTGCTAAAAATGCTTCCTCGATATTATTGGTGGCTACAACTACTGTTGGTTTCCATGTAGTAATCATGTGATACAAGTATCTCCAAATTCTACAATGAGAATAAATTGTTATGTTAAGTTATAATTTTTTAAAGAATTAAGTATAGGTACTGATTTTTTTTTAAAACGTCAAGTCCAATAGTAGGCTCGTCTAACACCACTAATCGAGGTCTGTGGAATACTGCTATTATAAATGATATCATTTTTTTTTCACTGAAACTAAATACTTTGCAATATAATTAAATCATGTCATATAATAATATAAACTGTTAGCATTAATTTAATACTAGTTTGTACATACCTTAATTTTTGAATAGTGGAATTAATTGGTGGCAGGGTAAAAATGTCTTTGTAATAGCTTATTCTCCACAGAATAAATTTGTAATTAATATTATATAAGTTACCAAAATATGCAAACAATTCTAGAACCGTCATGGTTTTATACAAACAAAATTCCTAGAAAAAAAAAATTCATAAGTAGTTTGTGTATTTTATCAATGGATTCTTCAATCGTAAAAACAAAATTAAATTAAAAATACAATTGTATTATTTGACATAGGACATAGGTACATATACAATTGTGTATCTATGTATCATAATTATTATCTTCTTTCTGATGTGAACTATAATAAGTATTGAGTAGTTATAATACATTAATACTATAATAGGTACCTATATTATAGTACCTGAGGCATATAACCAGTGTATTTAGTTAAGGTTTTACTGCTTTTGGTTCTTGGTTTACCACCAAGGACCCATATATGACCTTTGTCTATTTTATCTCCACCAACTAAACAAGAAAGCAGCATAGATTTACCGCTGTTAATTTCACCAAGTATAGCACATCTTTAAAAAACAATTAACAAAAAATTATTATAAATTAAATTAAATATTAACTAGCCATTTGGAAATTTAAATAGGAAAAAATCAAATTAAGATGGTTTATAAAATGTCAAATGAAACACAATATGAGAAACATCAGAAAGTGCAATTACATTTTACCACTATGTGCAGTTAAATTCACTCCATTGAAAATATTTAGATCATTATGCCTTTTAAACACATTATTCAGTACTATAGAACATTTCGAAGGACTTTGAGATAAATATATTCTTGGTTTGAAACGACTTTCATATACCATTGTAGAGTTGATTGTATAGACCAGCTGAAATAAAATATTATACATTTCATATTATAGTTATTATGGGTATATCATAAATGATTATTACAAACGGTTTTTTTATCCAAGCCCAGCCCACAGATAATTGATGCGTAAAATGTAATAAAGTGATACAGCGGAATTATGTCAATTTAATACAATGACATAAGATTTATCAAATAATTAAACGAGAGTTAATTTTTAGATCACTATAGATTTTTTAGAATATCTCTCATAATATATATGTATAAACTCTTGAAAGCTCAGAGACTTATCATAAACATGAAAATTTGAAATAGAGTACATCAATAGAAGTATAGAGTAGGTAGTTTACATGGTAGGAGCATACATGGAAAATAAATCAGTAGGTGTGGATAAAAAATATAACTAATATAAATCACAAATGAAAAGTTATAAATTATAATATACCAGCTTATGCCTAAGAAAAAATGTTTTTGTAAAACATTTCCGTGGGGAGGAAGTTGAATCTCCATTGAAATAATTATTTTACAGATTATGAATTATAGATTATTATTGACTAAAATATGGTAAAAAAATATTTAGTTATATTTTGTTATAGTTTTATAGTCTATAGCAAAATATATTATTACATCTTAACATAGTATAAAACAAAGTCCCTTTTTCTGTCTGTATTATGCTTAGATCTTTAAAACTACTCAACGGATTTTGATGCGGTTTTTTTTAATTGATAGAGTGATTCAAGAAGAAGGCTTATAATACCTATGTATATAATATTCAATATTCATAATATAGAAAAGAAACATCTAAGGGAGGTGCTCAAACATGAATTTTGAGATTTACGATAGAAATTTTTGTTTATTAATGGTTGCTATGGACACAAACAAATAGAAAATATTCAAATTGAAAAATAATAATAAATCTTAATCTTAACAAAGTCCCGCTGTCTGTCTGTATGCAAAACATTTCGAATTGTTCTTGGAGATATCAGGAATGTTTAATATAATGTTTCATATAGACTGTAGATAGGTTAAGGGTAGCTCACACATGATTTTTTTTTAGCATACGAAAAAAGAAATTTTTTGTTGTCAATCTAAATGGTTGCAATTTGTTAGATATTATATTAATATTATAATTAGAAGAAATATAGTATATACATTTTGTACAAATATATTTATTAAAAATACAAATTTTTGGCCTGGAAAACGTCGGGCGGGACAGCTAGTTGTAATATAAGAGCTATTTTAATACATATATTTGCATAACTAGATTATTAATTAATATATCGATCATGTACTATCGATTATTATATCGATAACCGCGGTGATGTTAAAAAATGTCTGTTGGTATTTATTAAACTATTTATAATTATTTACTAAAGAATTGTTTTTAAATCAATCGTCATTGACTTATTAATCAATTAATTTTATTGAGCTAATGCAATTCCAGTGAATGTTATTTTCGAAATTGGGAGGGAGGCAATTTGAGTAACCTTTAGAGAAACAAATTTATGGGAGGCAATTAGTGTGCGCCCACGTAATGTAATAATATGTTAAAAACAAATAAATACATCAATACATGTTATTATTTATTATAATATTTAGTCGAGTGCGTAACTAATTGCCTTAGTAATCAAAATCCAAGTTACTTTTTGAATAAAATAAAAAAAATTATTCAGTTCATATAAAAAAAATATTTGATGCTTTTTAAAAATTCTATATTTAGCTATGGGTATTTGAGTGAAATAATGAAATCTAATATTAATTATTGAGTTTATAAAACTCTTAAAATTGTGATTATTTTATTGACATAGGTAGTGGTTTGTTAGCAAAATAATATTGAACTTTCCATAATTATGACTAAATTTAATGAGTTACCAATAAGTTGCATAATCGAAAGAGTTTCTTACTATACTATTGTTTGACATTTACCTATATACACTGCATGTATACTAACAAGCCGTGTTTAAGTTTAATTTATGAGCTATTTCAGTTAGTTCTAGATAATTTAGATATGTCGTTAATTGAACATAAATAAATAAAACAATTTTTAAAATATTAAAATAGCATATAAGTTTTGGTTGTTATTATAGTTTGAAATGTAAAAAAACGATAGTAAATATGATTCATATAATCATATGTGTAACATATCATGTGAATGCAGTTTTTCGGTACTTACCATAGTCAAGGTTGAGTATATTTTAGTAAGTACCTATTATACGATTATACCTATTTGGCTATTGACATATTATGATAGGTTAGGCATTATAAAATATTTTGAATTTTTTAAGACAACTATTGTTGTATAATAATAGTAGTAAAGAATTTTTTGGTCACGCATAGCTGAGTTGCACTTACTGCAGCGGGTTACACCCAAATAGAATTGAACAATTAATATATTAATATAATATTAATATATTATAGGATATACCAGATAGGATAAATTATACATTATAAAACAGGGTTCTTACCCATTAAAATAAAATAATAAATAAATAAATAAATAAATAAAATAATAATTATATATGTAGGTATATATGGGTGGTATTATGATGAGGTACATAATAATAAGACTTTATTCAATTTCTATTAAATTATTAATTTATTATAATGTATCATATTATTAAATACTAGCTGATCCCGCGCACTTCGCTGTCCGTTAAAAAATGACAAATCTAAAAAAATTATGATTGTTCAATTTTTTTTGGGTGTAACTCGTTGCAATAAGTGCAACTCATACACCCTGGTATGCAATCCAACTACGGACAATGTGCGATCAAAGGCTATACTGCTATAGTGCAACTCAGCCACCTTTATATAGGCAATGTGTAAAATTCGATTTGCCCGATAAGTGATAACCAATGGCAACTAATAAAATAATAAATACTAATTTCTACTATTTATTTCTCTCATAACCAATAGCAACCATTTAGGTATAAATAAAAATGTCAAACGTAGATCTCAAAATTCCTGTTTGAGCACCTCCTCGAGTTGGACTTTATTTATAAATGTATGCCTATGACGCTCACAAAGAATGTGGTTTTCTATTTGTGAAAGAATTTTCAAAATCGGTTAATAGTATAGATTTATTAAGGAAAAAAAACTATGTATAGCCTTTCGTTTCCACCCAAAATATTTCTATAATATCAAAGTATATATATCATCTAATATATTATTTAATATAAATTATAATGTCTTCCGTACTGCCGTTTTGATATCATAACACAGTGGCTACTTATAGTCAGGGCTTGAATTTAAAATAAATATATCGTTTTTAAGTTTTCAGATATTTAAACGTATACAATTTTAAAGTTGATCGTTATTGTACTTTCAAACGTTATTTGATTTTTTCCGTTTATCGTTTGTATATTATTAAACGTTATTTATGTTAACGTAGTAGAAATTATGTTATTGTAGTAGAATTTGTTGTCCAGGATAGGTTATTTTAAATCATCCTAGGATTTTTAGTAAGTAGTTATAACTGGCAAGTTAATGTTAGTGTAAGTATCAAATATTGCTTAAATATTATGGCATGAATGAAAGATGAAATAATAGATTTTCATTAAAAAAAGGAGGGCAAGTGGGTGTCTGGCCTCTTCTGTACAGTAGGTTATAAGTGGGTCACTGTAATGAGTTATGTTAAATTTGAATTCAATGATATAATATCAATGTATAAGAAAAATGATTCTGATTCTGAACGAAGGCGGTAAGTCAGCCTATGATATTACGAAGTATTTATGATGATATTATTGTGAATAAAGTAATTTATATATAACCTATTTACGTGGAACCTTGTTTCAAACTTTTTACTCTTAGCTATAAAAATTCAACATTTTATAAATATTTAACTATTAAATAATTTATAAATTTTCAATTTGATAATTATTCGAGTTTTAAATGCTTATAAAAAAATTGTGCCTATCCATTTTTAATATTTTTAAAATGCTATTGTAACAAGGAGCCTTGTATTACATTTTTACGCTTTTTGACCAAAACAAATAGAATTTGATAGATATTTATAGAAAAAAAACTAATAAAATTGAATTTTGGAATTGTAACCAGATCAAAACGATTAAAATAATTTCAAAATTTTATGGTGTATAGAAAATGAGATTATAAATATTCAGTGAAATTTTTATAAAAATTTAATAGAAGGCTCCTAATATATCGTTTCCAAGTCAAATGAAAAATATTAAAAATCTATATTCACAATTTTTTTAAGCATTTAAATTTCAAATATTGACAAAATACGTAAAATTCACGAAAATGTGCAAATTATTTTGAGTTAGAAATTCATAAAAATTTTCCAATTTAAATCTAAAACAATTTAAAAATGTAATACAAAATTCCTCATAAGTTTGTCTACGTTTATCAAAAAAAAAATGTCTATAAGCAAATCAAATTAAGTTTTTATGGGAGTTTGAAGTTCATATATTTTTACAACATTGGATATTCACTCAATTACTCGCAGGTGGCGATTTTGTTATTTTTTGTAATTCATAAACGTACAACTGTAGATACATTTCACCGAAAGTTTATATTTTCATTTTCTATACACCATAACATTTTGAAAATATTTTGACTCTTTTTGAGCTGTTTATGGACACTGTCAGTTTTTTTTTTTTTAGTTTTTTTATCTATAATTGTTAATAACATTTTATTTATTGGGCCAAAAAGTGTGAAATTTAATACTAGGCTCCTGATATATTGTTACAATAGCAGTTGAAAAATATTAAAAATACATAGGCACAATTTTTGTTATAAGCATTTAATTTCGAATTTTGACAAAATTTATCAAACTTTAATTTTAATAGTTATTCTGTAGTTAAAAATGTACAAAATGTTCAACTTTTATATCCAAGGATTGAAAATTTAAAACAAGGTTCCACGTAAATAGGTTATATATAAATTACTTTATTTACAATAATACTCGTATCATCATATATACTTATTAAGATTATCATCGATCAGAATCGTTTTTCTTATACAATGATAATTTATCATTGAATTAAAATTTAACACCATCCATTACAGTGATCCACTTGTAACCTACTATGCAGCAGAGCGACACACACTTACCCATCTTTTTTTCAGTTTAAATTTCATTGATGAAATTTTCAATTTTTATAGGTTTTAGCAATAGGTAATTTTTGGAGCGTTCCTTTGCAATCGTCTATCCAAAAAAGCTTTATTGTTTCTCGTTATCACGCTAAGAATCTTAAAAAAGAAGTCGGAATAAAGACATTTTTAATACATAGGTATTTTCGAATATGAGCTATTAGCTATTTAACGTTTCATACGAGTGATTTTGAAATATTAATAAGCCACTGCTGCAGGTGCATAACAAATTTAATGAAATGATTATTTGCTGTTAACACATTAAAATATTAAATGCATATTAAACTTGTTTGCATTACCTGTACGTAAAGCATACATATATAATATGTATGTCTGTGTTTGTGTATGATTGAGATATTTAGATACTAAAGTGGTGAATAAGTACAAACTATTATATACTTATCCACTAGTAACTAAAGATAGGTAGCATAGTTAAAGTAGGTATCGTTTACTTATACGAGTTATACGTATACATTGAGTATATATTTTTTTAATAAGAATCTTGAAAAAAATATGGTACATTCAGACCTAAGAGTATAGTTTATTAAAATCAATAATTCTAATCATAGAACTTTCAATACAAAATGCTTCTGGAAATGTGATTTAAAATAAAAATGAAAACCATTAAATTACTTTCATGGAATAATTAAATAATATTAATGGTTATGTTAAATCTGTGAGTATTGAATCATTATGATACTATAACGAATAACGATTATAGGTTAAATAATACATACATAATACATATTATAAGACTTAACATTAATTATAATGTATTTATGTTAAATACTAAATAGTAAATAGACTCTCAAATGCTATTATTATAATTGTGTAATAAATTTATTGAAGGGTGAAATAATAAGAAAATACAATAATCTTAAATAATACAATCGTATAATTATTGATTTATTAATGTTAAGTATTTAAAGTTATTATATCTTAAATGCTATGTAGAGGACTGAGGAACTATATATACTTGTAATACTAGTAAATAATAGCTTATTACCTATTTGGCTATTTTAAATTTAAAAAGTTGTAAACGCTAGTTTTATTTAATATAGAACCTACTTACTTATGTTTGGCTTAAACTATTTTGAACTGTGCTTAATAATTACCAGCCGACAGATTTCCTTATCATATCAGAATGGTAAAAATTATATAAAATGCAAATTTGTTGAATATTGGAATAATTAAAATGTTTTATTTAGTTTTGGATCTTGTTCATTAAATTGTTGTATTATCAATATATTTTAATTAGCCAACAGAAATAACTGTTTTTAACACGTTGTACCAAAGATATTACGTAGGTAAATAAATATTTTATCATTGTAATAATGAATTATTTAGTTCAATATCTTTTGGAAATAATTGTTTATAGTTATATTGGGATGTACTACTGTAGATAAGTTAAATGAACTTGAAAGTTGAAAGCAATAGTGGCCATTAATTTAGTAGGTAAAATTAAAAAATGATTCTGGTATGAATCTTGGTGTACGGAAAAATGAAAAAAGTTCCTCGTAAAAAATTGGCAAACTAGTTATCACGAAAAATGAAATAGATTTTTATATATCAGTATAGGAATATATTTTGATATTTTATTTTGACAACAAATTATACAAGGTGATCCATTTAAATATTTACAGTAATAGTTTAGAAGTCTTAACTTGTTTGAAGTATTTTTACAATTTTTTGTCATAATATTTTTTTTTTACTTTTTTGAATGTCATATTTTTGAATATTATACTTTCCGAAGCAGAACATTTTTTGGATAATATCAATACTCAAATTCAGTTATAACTTATAAGTTATAAGTATTTTATGTTTTGATGAGCATAGTAGTGCGGCACAGATCTACTCTGCAAAATGTTGCTCCACTCATGTGAACTTTAAATACCTCCTGTTCATAACTTTTATTAAATACTCGTTTGCAATTTCGTTTTAAAAAAGTAAAAAAAAAATAAGGATAAAAAATTGTAAAAAAAATGTTTTACAATCATAACAAATTATTTGAAAATGATATTTAAAAACAAGTTAACATTTTTTTAAATAATGAATAGGCACTTATGAATCACCGTGGAAAACTATAATTTAAAGTTAACTGCATTGCATTTTAATATTTTTTTTATGGTATATAAATAACTTGTAGATGCATAAAATGTATTGCACTAAAATTCATCTAAATATACTTAGCTCCATGAAGTATTTTATGACAGTCAATTTTTAAATGCACCTCACTTTAAAATATATTCTATGAAATTATTAGTTTGTTCGAAAGTAAACACAGAGATTTAAAATTTCTATGAATTTCATTTAATCATATTGCAACATTATTTAATCTGTGCAATTTGTATTCCTTTATGTCGTAATAAATCAAAGCTACTCAATTAAAAAACCCTCCTACCAACTTCGGTCAATTTGTATAACCGGACATGTACAAACAGAATGACAGTTAAATAAACAGGACAAGTGTGACAATTGTTCAGTTGTGCAAAATAATATGTATCGTTGACCCAATGTGGTTTTTTAAAATATTTCAACTTCAGCTAAGTTCTAAGAACGGGTAAGTAGCAATAATACAGTTGTCATGAAATATTTCTTTGTAATAATTAAATTATTCTAACATAAATATATATATTTTATATTTGAATAATTTAATGGATATTTTCTTTATGCTAAATATTGCACAGATAAATTAATACAAACATATTGTTTTAGTTATGTATTAAATTATATATGTATTTTTATACATACATTTGTAGGTAGCTTAAATATACAAAAAAAAAATCGCATTCTAAGCTTTATATAATATTTTTGTCATATAAATAATGTATAGAATATGTTTAAATTTATTTAATTTACCAAAGCAATGTAAATATTTATAAATTACGATTTATCCTTAATGAATGATTATAGGACACACCATTTGCACACTTTACGCTCTTCAGTCGGTTGGTGCCATTGCTATAATTGTAAATATGGAAGCAGGTGACATTTTAGAGTAGATCACAACAATTTTGGTATGTCACACAGCCACTGGATTTAAAAATACATTATTCTTCTCCCGAGTGCAGTTTTCTTGAATTCTATACTAAACAATTAAAAAAACTGTGGAAGTTACTAGTTAAGTTACGTCATTTAAAATGGCTTACATTTATTGCAATAAATTTAAAAACTGCTATTAAAATAGAGCTAATAATTTTTATTTTGAACAGTTTACTCAGGAGGTTCATACAATGTCTAATTTATTATTTTTAACTTAGTAAATTAAATAAAAGTGACCAACTTTACCACAAAAATACTTCGAGGTTAATAGAACTATACTACTGCAATACATATACTTCATTTCCTTATTTATTTCACATTCAAGGGGTTAGGGGAATATGATAATCAATAAATATTTTGAGATTCGTTATGTGATGTTCATTGTGTTTTAAGTCATCATGATCGTTGTTACAGCCATCTAATGATTTGGACGTCTGCGTTGTGGTTTATGATTGCTGTTTTGGCGTATTCAAAGTCTGTCAGTGGTTAGTATCTAATTACAATCATTAAAATATTTATACTAAATACTATTATTGTTTAGAATATTAGATAATTCGAAGTTTTATTCTTGATATTTTATAACAAATTTATTTATGAACGATCGTTTTATTATAAACTTGCATATTAAAATGAATTTAAAATTTAAATAAATAACATAAATTAAAACTCAAAAGTTTTCTTTGCATCTATATTCTATATACTTCTATGCGTCGTAAGTAGATAGTTAGTCATGTATTTATTTTTAAGAGGAACGAATTATTCTTGTTATGATGATAGTATCTTTTTATTCAAGTCAATATTATTTTAATTTTCATTATTATTTTTAGATTTCTGACCTTTATTAGTATTTACTACCAACTTTACTATTCTTCTTTACTTTAACTTTAGTTTTATTGGAACAATGCTGTAATTTGATTAGCACCAACTGCGTCTGTATAGTAGATATAATACCTTCTCTGAAATAGGATATATAATAATATATTTTTTCTCATATAAGTTAATAAAACTATAACAGTGTGATATGCCCTTTAAAGTTTAAACATATATATTTAATATTTCCCTAAACGTTCGAAAGTACAACATTATGCTTGATTTATTTCTGTATACCTAATATTATTAATATTATGTACCTATAATACATAGGCAATAGGTAATTAACTACCATATATATATATATATATATAGCAATATATTCTTCAAATACATACGAGTACATTTGGTCATCATATAGAGTACAAATGTTCTTGTTTTAAGGGTATCAGAGCCGGTACAAAAGCATGTCTTACAGGAAAATCTCACACGCCCTATAAAATAATCGGATTACGTAAATTTTCTTTTATTTAAAAGAAGAAAACATTTCGCAGTTCGGATAAAAGCCCAATTTTAAAAATTATAATTATAGAAGCACAATATATTTTTTATTTTTTGAAAGTATTTTTCAAGCACTATTTAAAGTAAAATAAAAATTCAGTCTTTGATCCGACCGGAAAAAATTTCTAATCTTTAGATAATAGAAACATTTTCAAAATCCCACATATCAACTAGGTTGTTAGTAGGTGGAGGAACGGTGAAAACACGTTTTGTATGTGTGGCAAGAATTCGTTGCTAAAAATCTCCGCCCGGGAACTAGCAATACCGGCCGTTACGTACACTTAGTGCGTTTCCACAGTTGAGTGTACGCACTGCGCCACACCTAGCCACATGTTATAATTAATGTAGTAAGTAAAATATAAAATATAATTTTAAAACTTTATAGAATTTACTCTGGAAATATGCCATTTTGGATTAATATATTTCAGATTCATCCATATTTTAAGATATTAAAATGTTTTTGGTAGTAATATTTTACATAATATATAGTACATAAATATAATGTAATTCAATATTGACTTAAGTTCAAAAGCTGTACATTATACAGTATATTATACTTACACATAAATTATAATGGTCATGTGGATATATAGTGATCTATATGATTAAACTAATACAATAAATAAGCCTTTTGCAAAACTAATACAAAATTATATAAAGATATAAAGTAAAATTAACAATAATATGGATTAAAGTTAGTTAAGTCAGCTGTAATTTTAAAATTTAAGTTCTTAAAATCATTAGTCTTATTTTTTTTTATAAAATAAGACGTTCCAACTTCTTAGTTTATTTGGTATTTAAATCTCAGAATATTATTCTAAGTTGTACATTTACATTGTTTATAACATAATAGACATAATAATAATATCATTTTAATTTATAATATAAAATATCTAAAGGTATAGTTGAGTGTAAAATTAACCGAATTAAAATTAATTTAATTTCTATTTCGTAACAATTATTTGTCAAATAATTATACATTTTTAAATTTATTATTTTAACAGGTACCTAATCCGATTGTAAAAAATAAAATAGTCAAATGTGGCTTGGTGTGGTGCGGTGGTTGCATTCAGTCACAAAACTTATTTGAGTGTCACTATAGTTCCCGAGTTTTAATGACAAATTCTTGTCACACACATACAAATACATGTTCCAACCCAAAAACCGTAACCCCCCACTAAACACCTAATAGCTACCAGGCTAAAAGATAAAAAAAAAGTCATAATGATTGTTGGGACTTATTGTATATTTACTATCTGTATTAGACATTAGTGGTGCCCAATTGGTGGTCTATGGACCCCCTGATGTTAGGGGGTCCATGGTTGTGTAGTACTGAAGTGATTTTTCATTTTTCTTTTATTTTAGTGGAATTATTAAATTCGTAGTTGTTTAAATATTCCGGGCATTTTTGGACTATTGAAACTCGAAAAAGGTAGGTAGATAATTAATTTATTAAAATTCAAAAGTAAATATTTACAAAATTAACTTGTCCTTGGTTTCATACTAATTGGGAACCACTGATCTGTATGACTGAAAGAGTGTGCGGACTGCGTTACTTCGATAATATGTCGATATATTATACTAGATATTATATAGTATTATAAATATTATAATATTATATAATATGGTTAGATTATAACTATAAATACCTATTATATAAACTGAATTATAGTTAAGAACAAAAAGTTTTTATTTTTTGGTGGTTATAGTAATGAATGTTAATTCATTATTCCTATGTCTAAAATTGTGAAAACTGTAAAAACTATTTATCTACTTGATATTCTTTACAGGTTACTTAATTACTTCATAATTGTTTAAGACGTTTAAGTTAATTTTTTTATTTACTCTGTAAAATGCCTGACATTATATGTGAAGGATTGAAATAAAAAAAAGAATTAAAACCAATTTTAAACAAAATTGATTCTTTGTTTTGGTGTGACTAAAAAAAATAACTGTATACCAACATGAAACACTCACCCAATGTTTAGATTTAAATTTTCTATACACTTTACAATTTTCAAAATATTTTGACTCTTTTTGAGTTATTTATAGGTTATAAGAACATTTTGAATTAATTAGTTTATTTAATTATTGACGATAAAAAATTTCGATTGGTCAAAAACTTGGACATTCAATAGAAAGTTCCTCATAAGTTGTTGTTAGTGGAAATTTAAACAAATACTTACTTTTTCAAAAGAGTGTGGACATTTATATTTCTTTATATCTATTTTTTTATAAGTGTCTCAAGTTAGAATTTGACAATTTTTTTTTTTACTTTGGTAAATGTATCGTAGGTGCTGTAAAAGTACAATACACTGTTAATATTTTCATTTTCACATGAGCAACTATAAAAATATAAAGAATAGGTAGCTACATTAAGCTATATAAATATGTACATAAATTCTACATACTAATATAATGTACCAATATCTTGGTAACAATAATTTTGAGTTGGCAATTTGATAGTTCTAAAATATGTTTAAAATAGATACATCAATGATTACTATACTCAATATTGGAGTATAATATTATAATATGTATAATGTATATTATATACTCTCCAATACACCACCAGTACGCCTATATAACAGTATATAGCTTAATATTATATATTTCTTTTATAATATTGAATTAAAATTTTAGAAATTGATTCGGATGACTGGCCATATGTTATTAAAGATCACGTGGGTATTAAACTTCAGTCACCAGTAGATATAAATACAAAATACGCAAACAGGCGATATTTGCCATTTTTACGGTATTTTGGTTATTGGGCATTTAACAGGGCAATAGTGGAAATTACTAATACTGGACACACAGGTATAAGAATTAAAATACTTATTGCACTTGCATTGATATATTATAATAATATTTGGTCTAATAGTTGGTGTTAAACTTGCCAATAATTCCGATGATGTGCCATTTATCACCGGGGGGCCATTATTCGATTGTAGATATGAGTTCGAACAGATGCATTTCCATTGGGGAAAAAATGATATGGGAAGTGAACACAAAGTCAACGGACACAAGTAAGTATGAAATAGTAATAAAAATGTAAAAGTTGACAATTTTTAAAAATGCTCTGTATAAAATAAAAAATTATTTCGGACTTCTAGGGGTGTTGATTTTAAACATTTATTTTATATTTTAAAAGGTTAAATATCTATGATGATCACGGCATATATCATATGAATTCATTTAGGTGTCTAGTAATATTAATATTTTTTACAGATTATCCATACGACTCAATACATTTTAAAACAGAAATATTATGTTCTAAAACTGATATACATGTATACTGCAGTATCGTAAATCGTAGTATATTATACAAAACATAATGATTTGTTTTTATAATGACAAATAATAGGTAGTTGTTAGTTGTTACGTCTTACTTGTTCGTCAGTTGGATATACAATAAGGTGATTCATTTAAGTGACTACTATAAATATTAACTTTAGTTAAATAGGCATTTAAAGTATTTATGAGAGTAGTATAGCGGACCACCGTTTTTCTGGGTACCCCTGTGCAACGCGTGCCACACCATTACTCTCATCTAAACATAATACATAAATACTTATAATGTTATAACTTAAAATATTAATAAGTTTACTTATTTAACTAAATTCGAAGTGTGATTTAGGTATATGTATCGAAATACTGAGGAAAATATACTGCTCCAGAATATTAGATTGAAAATGTATGTTTTAAATCAAAAACCTAAAACATTTTTAAAATAATATACAACAATAAAAATTTAAAAAAATACATAAATGTTTTAAAAATGTTGTTTTTTAACAACATACAGTTACCTATGTAAAAGAATATTCTAGAACAAGTTAAAACTTATCGAAATAATGAGAGTATACATTTAAATGGGTCAACTCCATACATATATTATATACATAGGTATATTGTCTTTTAAATTGAACTATTGATTTTTTTCAAATGTATTTTGAAAGTTACAAAAAACTTAAGCTTTTTCCACCTGGGAATAATATTCAATGTAGTTTTTACTTTTTAGTATTATAATTTATAATGAATAATGATCTGAAATAATCACAAAAAATATTGTTTCCAATTACTCCTTAACTTATAATTACTTACATTAGAAAAATATTAAATCTTACAAGCTAAGTTATTCAGTATTCTATTGATATGGATACTCAATAAATTAATCATTTTAATTTAAAGGCATGTATTATAGCTTGAACAAATTCTAATCATACTTTATATGATTCTTCCAATAACATTATAGATTTAAGTAGATTTAATTAAGCTATGTGTCCGTGTAAAAGAAAATGTTAATAGATTGTTTTTTTGCGTTAGATATGCTATGGAAGTTCATATTGTACATTATAAAAAAGAGTACGGAAGTTTCAAAAACGCTCAAAGTTACAGTGATGGCGTTTGTGTCGTCGGATTTTTTGGAGAAGTAATTAATTTTAAATAAATATTTCATTGATCAGGAAGATCCTAAAAATATGTTAGTTCCATAGGCGTGTGTTGACATTTTCGGGGGGAGGGGGGTGCCTACATTATTTTTGGGCCCTCTCTTAACAAGACATGTACATATTAATTACTCGAACCAAGTTATATATAGGTATATTACCTTAGTTCTTATATCTATTTCTAAGATAATTGCAATTTTTATTTAATATTTGTACTTTTGTAGTCAATTACATAATATATTATAATAGATGTTATAATCATAATAAGTTACTCCACACAAATTAAAAATATTTTACGTTTTATTATTTTTTATATTACAAAACATGATTTATTTTTTACTACATATTTTAGAAAAAATTACATTCTATTCTAGTAACATCAGTTTAAATACAGGCCCTCTATGCTCTGGGACTTATACATTTTGGGGACACAACTACAAAATATCGGGGGATGTCCAGACATACCTGGTGCCCCCGTGCGCATGCCTATAGTTAGTTATAGTTTTAAAATTGTAACATATAATATAATATAATATTATTGGGTTAGTTTATAACATATATTTATTTTAGATTCTGAGCGGAGCGGTGAATGTAATGATGAATGTTTTTTTTTTGTGTCTGTTATTAGTGTTATTACCTTTTGGGACAGTAAAAACGCTTTGATTTTTTTCAACAGCATCTTATCTGGTAGGAAAATAAATTTAGTTGGTACTTTGGGGGTAGGGGGGGAGGTCAAAAGTAAAAAAATTTTAATAGTTTTCAAAAACACAGGGAAAAAGAAATATAAAATTAAGAAAAACTGGAATTTTTATGCAAAATCAATTTTTGACCAAATCGATTTTGGTTTTTAGTGTAAAACAAATGACCGTATACATGAGATTTCGACTGAATATTTATATTAGGATTTTATATATACCATAACATATTCACATAGTATTTTAACTTGTTTTGAGCTGTTTACAGATATTTTCAGTTTCCAATTATTTTAGTTTTTTTTTTTCAATAAATGTCAATAAAATTGTATTCGTTGGGTCAAAAAGCTTGAAAATGTAATACAAGGCTCCTATTATATTGTCACAATGACAGTTGAAAAATATTAATAATATCTATTCACAATTTTTTTTATAATTATTTAAAGTTCAGATTTTGACAAAATACGTAAAAATCATGAAAATTTGCAAATTATTTTGAGTTAGAAATTCATATTTTTCTTTTAAATCTAAGATTTGAAAGTTTGATACAAGATTAACCATAAGTTTGTCTACTTTTATCAAAATAAAAATGGTCAAATGAAAGTCAAATTAAATTTGCAGAGCGTTACCCATTCTTACCAGTTTTTTAATTTACTTTAAACAATACCTATACAACTCTAGAAAGTTCAATACTAAATTTTTAGTTTTTTGTTTTATATACATATATATAGATATCATCAAAAGACAATCGAGATATGGATAATTTTATTGCAGATTTAAAATACATAGTCAAACAAAAATCGACGATAGTTAGAAATTTTAAAGAAGAGTTCTCTTGGATAAAGAAAACAGCTTTAAAACAACATTACTACACTTACCACGGATCTCTAACAACGAAACCGTTCACAGAATGTGTAATCTGGATAATTTTTACCAAACCCATTCATATATCTAGGAGACAGGTAAGATTGACATAATTATTTTAATAAATCAATAACAATATTAATTTTTTGAATATTTGTTCAATTTTAATAGCTAATGAAATTCAGAGAGTTACATTCAAGTCATAACGGAGTTTTAATAAACGAAAACGATAGACCTCTTCAACCATTTAATAATAGAACAATTGTTTATGGATATTAAAATTGTAAAACATTATTTAATTTAACATCATCATTATAAGTACTAGACACTTGGTACCTAATTATTTCTTAGTATTATCAATAATATTTCTATCAAAGTTATTGTTAAAGTGCATTATTTGAGCTTTGGATTATGAATTATGAGATATTATCAAAATTGAAATAAATTATTGTTCGTGTGTATTGATATATTTTGTTATATTTGTTGGGACTTTATAATAACTCTTTAGTCTTAATATTTTAAGTTTCTTATATTGAGTAATAATTCATAAACTAAGCAATGTTATATTTAATAAAGGGTAAAATAGTATAGTATTAATATACGGCGTGATATATTAAGGTAAGAATAAGTCTCAAGTGTATGTATTGCTTCGTCTTACAAACGTACAAAATATAAATTTAATTAGAGTTAATTGAATAATATTAAACGTAAACCTAAGAACATTATCTATCTTTTTTATACCGGATTTTTACGGTATTTAAATTTTTAAGCGAGTTATGAGTAGGAGGTACTTGCGTAAAATACTACAATTCAAAATGTTAACCTAACCTTACCAAAACTTACATTACCGGAGAAAAGAAGACCTGTTGATCATCAAAACCAGCAGCAGCGTCAGTCATCTGTCGAACTCCTTTACGTTCAACGTAATTACGGTGACCCGGCGATCGACGACCAAACGTTCTCGGTGAATGTTCAAGTCTTATCCGAGAATACGACACTGGTTACTACGGTAATCTGACACCTTGTCCGAGGCCAGGACACCTTTGATTCCAAAGTCTTAGGAAACTGTAGAGAGAAACATGTACTAGGCGCCAATGAGACCGTATCGGCCATTTTCCGAGCAATTAAAAAAAATCAATTACGACCGGTACTCGAAAATAGCTCTTTTCGGGGTTATCAGTTTATCACCGACCTCACACTCCGGCTCGCTGCCCGGGTATGCCATCTAAACTCTAGATTAATAACCCACCACTTATTCGAGAGGACAGTTCTATGTAGTCCAGCACTTACCATATGGCATATTGTATGATAGGACACCAATTCCACAATTAACAAGTAGGTAACCACTATATCGGGCCGGTGACTTTTATAGGAGGACCACTGACCAGGCTGATCTTCCCTCAAATATCGTATACATTAGAACATTTTAGAACATTAATAAAGTTAAGTTAGGTGATTAGTACTGATTACCATTAAAACAAGACTCAAGTTTTTATTCAACGAGGTGACTCACCGACATCCGATGGCCGTTTCAATATTATAAAATGTTTCATTATTTTTCAAAAAATAATAAATAGATGCAACTGAATAAAAAATTACATGAATATATTTTTAAAAAAAGTACTTCACTGGTAAAATTGTAAAATATAGTTAGTAAAATAAAATCAAAGAATATTTACACATATTAAAAACATGTGTAAAATTCATTTTTTATGTTATTACTAGATTCCGGTGTTTGTCATCCCAATTTTTTTTTTTATTTTTTTATTTTTTAACTCAAATATTTGGGCATTTAGTATATTTTACAGCTAATAAATTAATTTAGCATATGCACATTAGTTATTTATTACAAAAAATAACAAAGTAGGTAGTTCACAGTAGTTGTTTAAATAATTGTTCTATATTTAAGTTATAAACAATTATTGCCAACCTGCAAGTATTTTATTCACAGTTATATTATAATTAAAACCATTTTATAATCCGAACTTTTTAGATATTTGTATTGAACTTATTTTCAAAATTTCGTTGAAATTTAATTTTTAGACTTTTACCGGTCCCCGTAGCAGTGTAACTTATAGTAGGTATAAGGTACTGCTGGAAAAAATGTTTAAAGTATTATTATTATTATTTGTATCGACTTTAATTCCTTATGGATCAAGTAAATTATAAATAATAACAGCTAAAATATTACATTTTTATCATGTCTGATATTTAATAAAATGTTATCAAAAAATCAGGTTTGGAAGAATCTGGCGATGAACCTGAGAAATGGCCGTATGTCACACAAACATTTAAAGCTGGTGAGGTACAATCACCAATTAACATACTTCCACTTAAAGCTTATAACGCAAGTTTATCAAGTTTGTTATACTTTCGATATTGGCGTGAAGATAGCGTAGAAATTAAAATAGGACACAACGGACGAGCACGTAAATCAGTTAATTTCTTTTTACAAAAATCATGTGTAAAAATAAGCTTAAAACTTCTGAAATTATTTTTAAAATGTTTTTATTTGACATAGACAATCTATACAAATTAGCACAATAAGTTCAGATGATGAGAGTACTATATGAAATTATTACTTATTTTTTCAGTTCATATTCGTAGTATGACGTATGAAGATAAAAATCATATTAGTGCACACATTACTGGTGGACCATTATTCGAAAAAAAATATACATTTTCTCACATGCATATATATTGGGGTGCCAAAGGAGAAGAAGGAAGTGAACACCAAATCAATTCCCAGGGGTAAATTGTATTT
>WHPZ01561095.1:0-10697 GCA_016617965.1 Macrosiphum rosae
TAAACAGCTCAAAAAGAGTCAAAATATTTTCAAAATTGTATGGTTGTATAAAAATCCTAATTTAAACATTCAGTGAAATTTTCATATATCTACAGTCATTCGTTTTCGAATTACAACAAAATATGGAAATCGCTACATGAGAAATTGAGTGAATATCCAATGTTATAAAAATTTAATTTGACTTTCTTATAGACATTTTTTTTTTGATAAAGGTAGATAATCTTATAAGGAATCTTGTATTACATTTTCAAATCTTAGATTTAAAAAGAAAAATTTTTACGAATTCTTAACTCAAAATAATTTGCTAATTTTAGTGATTTTTCCATATTTTGTCAATTTTTGAACTTTAAATGCTTATAAAAAAAAATTGTGAGTCAGGATTTTTAATATTTTTCATCTGCCTTTGAAACAATATACTAGTAGCCTTCTATTAAATTTTCAAGCTTTTGCAACCAACAAATAACATTTTATTGATATTTTTAGAAAAAAAAACTAAAAAAAAAATGGAAAATGAAAATGTGCCTAAACAGCTCAAAATAAATCAAAATACTTTGCAAATGTTATCGTGTATAGAAAATGCAAATATAAACAACCAGTGAAAATTGCATGTATATACGTTCATTTGTTTTAGAGTTACACCAAAAACCAAAATCGATTTTTCGGAAAACCAATTTTGCGTAAAAATTCCCGTTTTTCCTTAATTTTTATGTTGTTTTTCCCGGCGCTTGTGAAAACTACTAGGAAATACTTAGGATTTACTTTTTACCCACCAAAGTACCAACTAGATTCACTTTCCTATCAGAAAAGCTACTGTTGAAGAAAATTCAAGCACTTTTACTGTCCTAAAACGTGATGACAGACACAAAAAAAAATGAAAAAATTAAATAATAAATTAATTAAAAAATAAAAAAAAACACATCATTGTAAAATCAATACATTCATTGTTTCACTCAGAATCTAAAATTATTTGATAAAAGATATTTATTTTACAATAAATTGTACTATCAGATACAAACAGAGATAGAATATATACGTGGATTCAGGGCAATATATTTTTTTTAAATTCCAGTAAGAAAATCTTACGAGAAACTTTGTACTTTATTTTCAAGTATTAGGTATGAAAATTAAACATGCAATGATTGTTTGACTATAAAAAAAATTGAACATTTAACGGGTTTTTAATTTAAAATCGTCAATCTCCTCTAATAACGAACGCTTGGGAAAAAATATTTTGACTGCAATTTCGATCATTATTGTTATTCGGGTTTTCATACAAATTCTGATGAATTTTTAATTTAATTTTAAAAAGGGTCTATATAGGATACAGAGCTTTTTAAACCAAATTGTTTAAGAAAGATAGGAACACAAATATTAATATTTTCCTTGTAACATGCACATTGTAAATACTATAGTTGTGAGAGACATGATTAATATTATTATTTAATTTATAAAAGGTAATTAGAACAAATTTATAATCATAAACAAAATTATTACTTATAATCTTAAGTATCATAAAAATAAATTCAATACATTGCACGTGTTAAAGTACCTACTTTTTAAAGAAATAACATAATAAGTATACTATGCTTGTTTATTTGCTTACCAAAAACAATACCATATTAATTATACCATAAATACCATAACTGATTAAACTAAAGATAAATATAACATTCTTTTCATTTTAATATTAAATATATTACGCTTACATGAAAAATATAAAAATGTACATACAGTATTTATTAAATTACTAGTATCAATACCTATGGTAATTCCATTTTAAATTACTGTCTGAGGTGATCCCTAGGTATTTAATACAAAACAATTATAATTTTCAAAAATGACTATTTTTACAATTAAATGGATGCACACGTATTTTTAAATCAGACGTGATTAACTCAGAGTTAATGTTAAAGTTAATATAATTGATTAAATTACATTTAATTCCAAAAAAAAATACTATCAAAAAATTTTTTAATTTCTTTTACAACATCAAGTGTATGTATATAAATCATTTACAGTCTTAACATGAAATAAAATCAAGGTATCATGAGCATAGCATATTATTTCAGCATTAATATTTAGGTTTAATAAACCATTTATATAAATTAAAAAGATCCAAGAACACGACATTCTGGAACACTGTTTTTAATAACTAGAGGAGAGCTTAAAGAATTATTTATTTTTATTACCTGTGTTCTATTAATTTAATAAGATATTAATAATTCATACATTTTTCTTCTAAAACCAATATGATGAAGTTTTTTTAATAATAATTTATGATTTGCACAGTCAAAAGTTATTTTAATATCTAATAATAATCCTAAAACATTTGAGCCACGGTCTAAGGTATCATTCAAAATAACGTAAGACGAATTTTTTGCTTTCAAATAAAATCCCCGATTTTAATCCTTCATGACATATTGGAATAAAATAAAATTATATTATAATTATTACTATTTGTTAATATATTATTATGGTGATAAGGATTTCATAAACTTCCACGGACATGATAATGTCAACCTTATTGGGGCCCCACATGTGATTCACTCCGGTGCACATATTTAACTTATTTTTCATTGCGATTTGTAAGACAAGTGCTCGATAAACTTTATTTTTGTAGTATGAACCATGTGTTAAAATACTAGTGTATAGTTATACCCACACAATAATATATAGGTCACCCTCTGGTGTATATGAATTTTTGTATTGGTATTAAACTAACACTAGGTACCTATTATTACAGTGGGTTAATTTAATTTTTGCCAAAAATATTGTTCTTGTTATATTAACCAACGTTAAATTATTATAATAGTGTATATTTTTATCATAATATTTGGTATATCATTGTTATTAAGCTTTGAGTAAATACCACCTTAACGTAGAACAGTGTGAATAGGTTTAAAGTAAAAATTTGTAATAGCTGAAAATTAATTTTAACATTTTGTGGTAAAGTGGTTGGGTATAGAAAAATGTATAATATACATAATCATTTTAAGTCACTTTAAATAATAATGTTTTTTTTGAACTACATTGAAATAACTAACATCGTTATTCTTCGTTTATTATATTATAATTTCGTCAAAATTTTACAATATCTATCAATAAAAAACTGTGTGTACATATTGTTTAGTTTTTTTTCGATTCAATATAATTTATGCACTGCTTACGAGAAATCTTGTTTTAAATTTGCAATCTTTAACTATAAATATAAACAATTAACATTTCATACAGTTTTCACTACAAACAATTTTATGAATTTTCTTGAATTTTATCAATTTTGTCAAAAGTTGAATTTTAAATGCTAATAAAAATCATGAATATTATCTATCATTAATATTATCTTTGTACTGAAGTTTTGAGGAACCTTGTATACATTTTTCAGTGAAAGATTATTTACCGATATTTTAACAGTAATAATGTACAGAAAATACTAAAATAAACATGTAGTGGACATTTCTAGTAGGAATTTATAATGTTATTCGTTTTTGAATTTCAATAAAATAAGAAAATCGTTTCATGAAAATTTGCCTACTTACAAATGTATAAAAAATTGGATTAGGGTAGAAAAACTTATAAGGTGTGCGCGGATTTTAATGCCCTAAAAAAAACCTAAAAATGCCTTAGAAAAAATGCAATTATCACCTAAAAAATTTAATTAATGAATTAAAAAAATGCTTTAAGAATGTGAACAATTTAATTAGTGCCTTTAAATAATAATTTACCGCAAAAATGACTTTAAAAATACCATATTAATTTTTTGATGATTTTTTTTGGGGGTCATTTTTTAACACAATATTTATCCCTATTAAAATTACGAACATGAAATAAAAACATACGAAATACGACCGTGATATAACACGAACTCACTAGATACGTATTTGTTATTTATCTGAGTACGGGTGACATATTGAACAAAATATATACATTAAAACCAAAAAACAAAAATTACCAAATAATGCTAAAATTGCTTTAAAAATAGAAAAAACTTCGAAATACGCAAAAAATTGCAAAATAAAATTTTTAGCTTTGAAGCACTCATCGTTACATGAAATTAATTATGTACTTGGAAAGCATTGTCTAAGATCAATAAAAAAAAATGCATTTTACATTGAAATCTGCTCCCTACTTATAAGTAATCTTGTATTAAATGTTAAAATCTTAGATATCATAAATATTTATAATTTTATGAATGTATCTAACTCAAAGTAATTTTCATAATTTTGATGAATATTGTAAAAAATCGAACTTCAGCTGACGCTAATGAAAAAAGGCTGGCAGTGCGTAATAACTAATTATCTTCTATTTTTGTTAAGTTTGTTTTGTTTTTCTCGACACTTTAGAGAACAATTTGGAGTTTTTTACTTTTGGCTCCCCCAATTTTAAAGCTTTTTTATTACCCATAATTTTAGGTACATTACACTAGCACCACAACCTAAACTATTTTCTTTGAAATTGGTTCCATACTTTAGTAACCGACGGAAAAAAAACACATAATTGTAAAAGAAATTCATAAAATATTAGTAGATAGTCTTAATAGGAATCTTGTATTACATTTTCAAATCTTAGATTTAAAAATAAAAATTTTTATGAATTCTTAACTCAAAATAATTTTCTAATTTTCGTGATTTTTCCATGTTTTGTCAATTTGTGACTAAGGATTTTTAATATTTTCAAACGTCGTTGTAACAATATATTAGGAGCCTTGTATTATATTTTCAAGTATTTTTACTCAACAAATAAAGTTTTGTTGACATTCATAGAAAACAAAACAAATAAAATTGGAAACTGAAAATGTCTCTAAACAGTTCAAAACAAATCAAAATATTTTGAAAATTTTATCGTGTATAGAAAATTCAAATATAAGCAACCAGTTAAAATTTCATGTATCTACGGTCATTTGTTTTAAAGTTACACCAAAAACCAAAGTCAATTTTAAGTAAAAATTCCCGGTTTTCCTTAATTTTTATTTTGCTTTTCGTGCACTATTAAAAACTATTGGGAATTTTAAATTTTGATCCCCCAAATGTACCAAGTAGATATTCACTTTCCCATCGAACAAGCTACTGAAGTTGAAAATCGAAGCATTATTTCGACTACTTATCGTGTACACAGACACAACAATTAAATATTAAAAAAAAAATTAAAAAACACACATCATTGTAAAATCAATAATCGTTCCACTCGAATCTAAAACGTACGAACAATTTACAATTTTAAAATTTCCATAAATCGATTAAAATTTAAAATATCAATAATAACTTTTCATGGTGTGTTGAACACATTCGTTACCCGTTAAACTTGTTTTTTGTAGTTTGAGTCATGTGTTAAAACATTTGTGTATACATATAGTGTATACCTACATAATTCAGCCTATGATATCAAATTTATAATGCTATTAAATCAACAATTATTTTACAATATTATTATTACTGTAGGGTGTAGGTAGATTTAATTTTTGCTGAAAATCTTGTATTTATTTTATTTAGGGCTAGGGACTTCATGCCCTAAGAAAATATGCATTAAAAAAAAAAAAAAAAACGGGGAAGTGGATTTCACTCTGCTGTACAGTAGGTTAAAAGTGGGTCAATGTATAATGGATTGTATTAAACTTGAATTCAATGATATAATATTATTGTACAAGAAAAACGATTCCGAGCGGAGACGGTTTGTCAGTCTGGATATTTTATATTGTTATTATTTATTTTATCATATGATATTAAAATACATATGTTTAAAGAGAGATATATTACATAGAACAACCCATTAATTACATATATTTTATAAAATAGGTGCCTATACATGATGATGAATTAGTCAAGATAAATAAATACATATAAATAAAAAGAACAATAACAAATTAATAATATAAATTAAAATGTATTTATTATACTACATTAGATTACTAAGTAACTTACTCATCATCAGTCATCATAACAAAACTACCTACTGATATATGTGAGCTGATATATATATATAAAATTGGTCATGATTTTTTTACATAATGTATATTTTGAGTGCATAATTTAAAAATATCAAGGCTTATAAATGCATATTTTCGAACTTTTTAGTGCATATGTTAATGCATATTTTGACAATTTTTAGTGCATATATGCACTTTCCCCCCCAATTTGCGCCTATGCTCGCCCTTGGTGCCACTCCTGACTACACAACTATATAATACAATTATTTGAAATTTGTAGGAAACAACTTTATGATATCGTATACATGTTTCATTGTAATATCGTGTCATTGATAAATCATAAACATTTAAAGAATGTTAGTTGTTGACATATATTCATTATTTTTATAAAACATCTATATAATATCGTATTAATTGGTAATGTTTTTTTGAAACCTAGCAATACTCAACATAACATCAATGTTATGTAACTCCCATTGCACAGTGGATGTATGTTGAATTAATATTATAATGTTTTATTCGTCTCTATGCGGTTATAAACAAAGCGTTAGAAATTAAAATCCCATTTTTAGCGGTTTTTCGTGATTTTTCGGTGGTTTTTCTCGTGGCATTAAATAACTATCGATAAAATCGAAAAATGACCTCTTTATGACCATCTTGATTCAATTTGCTAAAAGGTAAGGTACTATATTATGTTGAAATCGAAGCACTACTTCTGCTTCCTCGCTCCGTTTAGAATCTAAAACTTAAAAAAGTCACGAGTATGCACTTATAAATTAAAAATTGTCAAATATGCGAAACATGCAACTAAAAATGTTAAATATAAACTCGTATTGCAATGAAACAAATTTCTACATTAGCTATACTTAGCTATGTTTTTACTTTTTAATGGTTGTTAAAAAACATTTAAACTTCAATAAACCCATAGCCCTATAGTCCGTAAATCCTAAGAACGCTACTCGTTCGCGCATCCAAATGACCGAGCTCCGCGGTTTTGTACCCAAATTTCCCCCTTTATACCATCTAGCAGCGGCGGCGGCCAGCGTTCGGGAATGTTTAATGGTGGGAATGCGCGGGATCGGACGAATTTTGGTCGCCGCCCAGTATAGCGTTCTTAGAATGGACGGACTATAGTTATATTTACTAACATTACATTTTTATGATAGTGTAGTCTTTAATATTATTTAAATATATCATTGTTATTAAGCTTAGGGTCAATACCTGCACCTTCCCGCAGTGCAGTGTGAATAGGTTCATAGTATACCTATATAGGCAAAGGTGGGCATTAACTTAACTAGTTAATTATTTTTGTTTTTAACTCATTAACTTATTCAGTTAAAATTGTTATTGTTATAACTTAACTTTTTATAGTTAATTATCATTGTCGTGCAGTTAAGTTTCGAGTCATGCGTAATCAACTGGGCAATACTGATTCATCGACTTTTTTACGATTTTTGTAATTTATTTTCGAATTACCTATATATTATAATAATCTAATTTTTTACACGATGTTAAATTTCTTGGTAAATGTTTGTGTATAACAAAATACTATGGTAGTTTATGACTTAAAAATATTGTACCTTCAAAAAAATTAACTTTTTTTTAAATGAGATAAGTTAATTTTATTTTCTATCTTAACTTTTAACTTATCTAGTTAAATTTTTTTTCTTTGTTGAATTTTAACATAACTGAAGCCAGATTAATTGAATTAACCTAACTTGTCATAGTTAATTGTTTTCATTAACTTGCCCACCATTGCCTATAGGCTATAGGCAATAGCTGAGAATTAATTTTAAAATGTTGTGGTGGTGTATTGTAAAATGTATAATTTACGTAAACGTTTTAAGTCCCCACGAATAATTATAGTTTTTAAATAAAAGCGAAATAACTAGGTACCTAATATCGAAATGATTTACTATACAATTTGAAGGCAAAAAGTGTGTCGAGTGGTTACGCTATTCTTTACCATCTATTATATCTTGTCTTAAGGGGTTGCTGTTAACGTGGTGCCACGTGTTAAGATATCAGTATAATAATATGTTGTACATAGTGCTACATTATAGGTATACTGTATACATTATATATATATATAATTATTTAATATAATATACCATTATATACATTATATATTTCGATATTCATATTATAGCTCAGAGTTCCCGATATTCACAGTTAATACTAATATGGTTATTTATAACATCCAACACATTTATTTTATCATCATGCATAATCGGTACTATATTCTATTTGTTGGATTTGTTTATTCAATTGTTTATGGATACATATGTTTTGTTTGTTTTAAATAACTTAATAATTTTAGTTTTAAATAACTCAATGCTGTGAATATTACTCATTTATTGCACCTACTTCGTCCTACAAACATGGTTAAAAATATTAATAATATGTTATCTATATACTTCATGTTAATATTTATAGGTTGTATATACGCTGGACGTAAGTACCTATGCATATTATTTTTACTTTACTTCATACATCAAAGATTAATATTAATGGAGAATCATAGGTATAAAATGCATAATTTTAATTATAATTCATAAACTATTATACTAAAGAAATAACAATCAAATAATATTATTTAACAGAATAAGATTTCCAACAAAATTAAATTTTTAACACAATAATCCTTTGAATCTATTAATAAGCACAGTATAATTATGATACATTTTATTTTGGTAGATTAGATTAGTTTATACCATCATACAGTTGTTATTTACAATGGAATTTTTCGGCAGAGCCGACCCGTAATCGTAATTCGTTTCCATTTTTTTTTTCATTTACTTATTTGAATATGGTGTTAAGCAAACACTATATTTAAATTTGATAATATAGGTCAATTCAATCTATTATTAAAATTAACATGACAAACTTGGTTTTGCTTAACACAAATTTAAGTATGTGAAGTATAGGTACCTAATACATTGAAAAGCGGGCTTGATATCCTTTCAAAGCCAACTATTTTACAAACTCATCATTTTTTAATTATTTTTTACTAACCATTATCTATTTTGTATCAAGCTTTGGATGATTGTATGAGTAAGTATTATTATATTTTATCTTATAACCTACATATTCATTACACATGTAACATATATAAGTACTAAAGTACCTACATAAACAGTGAGTTCCACTTTAACCATAATGTGATCACTTTTCTACTGTATAATTATAATTTATATACAAGTAAATTGGATAGGTATTTTAATTTTATGCAAATATGAAAAATAAATTATTGATCGCTAATTTTTAAATTGTATCGGAATCCTTTATTATTTATAATAATTTTTTTCAAACATATGTATACCTAGGTACAGTATGTTAGTTTTATTAAAAAGGGAACCGCTCTGAAAACCTGCAGGTTTTGCGTGAACCGTCGTTTACGGCATTAAGCTACTTCGATTCCATATTTTTCCGACATTTTCCTTAGGCCTTATTGAACTTTTCAATGATTTACAATAAATGAACTTGTTTGTATGATAAAATAACATAATATGAAATTGACCTACTGGTGTTTGATTAGAGTGTTATACAATATTATAGTATGATATTAATAAATTATAATTTAAAATTGTTTCATGTTATAAGACGTAATATTATTTATATTTTTATTTTAATGTTAATATTTACGTAAAAAACAATAAAAATGAAATTTATAATTATTTTAACTCGGTGGATTATTTTTAAAGCAACTGAAAAAGCTAAGTTATTTCAAATTTCGATTAAGCTAGTTTCAATTTAAGTTCATAAGTTGATTTGAAAAGTAACTAAATATAGTTCTAAGTTAAACTTTTAATAAAAATTAAGTTTTTAACTAATTTATGCCAACTATTTGACTATTTTTTAAAGTTAAAAAATGTCTTAAAAAAGACGGATTCATGTCAATTCCTGAATTCAACAATTCGTTTAGTTTGTAATACAATTAAAAAATAAAACGCTGCCTAAATATTAATACTGGATAGTTTGGGATCCTCTAGATTCTAGAGATACAGTTCAACAGTTGAAATATTAATAAAATATGTTCTAATGAGATTTGCAACGATGTTAGGTTCATATATAGTTCTTAAATTTAGACACCTGTATTTTAGTTGCACTTCAGTTAAGGTAGTAACAATTTAAACATACGGTACCTATTAAAGATAAATAATAAATCAAACAAAATTGTTTGTCAAAATAAACATAAGTAAGCAAATAAACTAATATTTATAACCGATATCTATGAGAAATTACTATACATATACTTACGTCTTTAGCGTAAGTATATAATATAATATTATGTAACGATTACTAATTTAACTCTTACTATCATAAAATTTTATAGTTGTAGGTATAAACATGAAATACCTACATAGATAACTATTTTATAAGTATAATTAAAAAAAATTGGGCAAGTGGGTGTTGCTCTGCTAATTGCTACACTGAAGGATACAAGTGGGTCACTGTGATGGATGGTATGAAATTTGAATTCAATGATATAATATCATTGTACAAGAAAAACGATTCAGTGCAAAAACGGTCAGTCAGCTTATGATATTACTAAGTATATTTGATGATATTTAGGTGAATAAAATTATTTGTATATAACCTATTTACGTGGAACTTTGTTATACATTTTCAATCCTTAGCTATAAAAGTTGAACATTTTATAAATTTTTAACTACAAAATAATTATTAAATTTTAAATTTTATGAATATTGTTGAAATTCGAACTTTAAATGGTTATAAAAAAAAATTGTAACTATGTATTTTTAATATTTCTCAG
>WHPZ01561106.1:0-18372 GCA_016617965.1 Macrosiphum rosae
TAAATTACTTACAATAAAATGTAATTAAATTACCATCAAATTACTTAAAAAGTAATTTCGTTACAGTAACTTGTAACTTAAGTTAAGTTACTCCCCAACACTGAATTAAAATGTTTACCTAATATATACCTAATATATTATCATAGATTCTATGACATAGAACATTGTTTTATCATAAGTTCAACTATTCTGCGTATTGTGTTAATATTTTAGTTAAGTACCTTATTCTACCTAAATTAAAGTTTATTTTTTTCATGACGCGTGTTTACATTAATCTTTTAATATGGGAAAAATATGACTTAAAAAAAAAAATAGATGGTGGCGCGGCTAAAAATATAAAAGTACCGCAAACTGCTCAAGAATCGAAAATAATTTTTGGCATGTTTAATAAACAACTTGAGGTGATTATCAAGCAATAAAAAAAATATATTATAATTTGAGATAATATTAATTTGTAAATATATCGTATGTCTATATAAGAGTAATTGAGTACCTATAGGGCTATAAGTGATGAATCAGTTAATTTTGATTTATAGATAATGCAGTTGATATATTTTCAAAAATAAAAAAAAGGAGATATTCTAATGAACTACTAGTATTTTTGTTTATCAATATAAATATTGCCATATAATAGTTTGTAGATTTTTAATTGATATAGGTATATAATTGTTTTTCTAAAATATCTGCTACCTTATATTTAAAAATGACGTTACCTAGTTAATAAAAAGGGTACCATAAAAAATGAAAGTAGATAATATGTGGTTGCGAGCGAAGAGTGTGGTTTTTTTTTTACCCATTAGGGCCGGTCAAAACCTTTGTCCTCCTCTATTGAAAACTGAAATGACGCCACTGGTTTTATGATATTATTCAATTTAATACCGTTAATTTTCGTCCATAGGTTAGGTTTTAGGTTCAATGTTCATACAACTATCAAAATATTGTTTTGAATAAAAAATAAAAAATAAAAAGAACCTTCCCGAAAGGGATATGACCCCTACATCCCCCCCCCCGTAGATACGCCACTGACTTACAACAATATGTGTATAAGCTCAGCTATTTTATAAATAAAAACTATTTTAAATTTATATTAGGATATAGAAACTTGTAAGTTGGTACTAACGAGATACTATCGAAAAAATAATCGATTTTAGTTTTGGTGAAAATTACAATTCCTATTTCTTACTACCTTATAGGATGGTGGAAATTACATATCCTTATTTTGGTGCAAATTACAAACTCATATTAAAAAAATGGTGCAAATTACACATGTTGTATATATTTATAGGGTCAACCATAAATTTGGTCATATTTTCACCAAAATTGACCCTAAATATATACAACATGTGTAATTTGCACCATTTTTTTTACATGCACCCGTTTATGTATTGCAACAGGTTAGCAGATAGCAGCATGAAATATGGGGTTTCCTGGGTGAGTCCCGAAATTACCGTTATTTATAATGTTCTGAGTGCGTCCGGAACAGAGGTGGGTTGGCTAAGGTGGTGGGTGGGTGATCCCCTACTGGGCCTGGCGAAAATATGGGCTGCTTGAATACATTTGGGCCGATAACTTATAAATATGTTACTAACACAAAATTGGGCCAAACTTTCAGTCTCCCCGGGGCTAATTTTTATTCCCAGACCTCCCTTGAAATCTCGCTGTTCACTTTAAGAATGAACCACTCGGTCCTCAGTCGATCAAAATATACGTTGTTTTTATCAGTCTGAGGGGAAAGATCTGCAATTTTGTATAATATATCTAGGTAAACCTAAAAATAATATACATTTCAAAGGTACCTATTATTTTACATTCTGGGTGGAACAATGAATGTATTGATTTTAGAATGTGTGTTTTTTTATTTGAAAAAAAATAATTTTTTTGTGTCTGTCGTCACCTTTTAGGACATTAAAAGTGTTTAGATTTTCTTAAACAGTATCTTTTATTATTTTCTGATAGGAAAGTGAATCTAGTTGGTACTTTGGGGGGTCAAAAGTTTTCCAGTAGTTTTCAAAAGTACCGTGAAAAACAAAAGAAAAATTTAAAGGAAAAACGGTAGTTTTTAATCGATTTTAGTTTTTGGTGTAAATCTAAAACGAATGACCGTAGATACCTACATTACATTTTTATTGAATGTTACTAGCATTTTTTAAACATGATAATATTTTCAAACTATTTTGATTTGTTTTGAACGCGTAGGTATCGGTAAAGCACGATTGACCATAGAATATTTTTTTTCGATGTTGGCACATTCAAGTGGCCAACATTTTATAATTTATTATTTTCAAGTATTATTACACCAATATTATTATGATACCAGACGCGACCCGTGAGCTGAGCCCAACTTTATCGACAATGTTATCGATTAATAAATTAGTTCTGGAGCTGGAGTAATAAAGTTAAAAAAATTTTAAAAATTTAAAAAAAATTACAATTAATTTAAATATAAATACTATTCCAAAATTACTATAGAAATAATATCAGTGTTTGATCACCCATACTCTATTATAGTATTCTTAACTTATAAACCATACAGTATTATTTTTAATTCGTACCATACTTTAATTTTATTATTTTCATATAACTATTATTATTATCATCATCATTATCATCATTATTGTTATTATTATTAACAGATTGATGAAATGTGACTAAGTGACTATATAATTATTGACTATGAAATCATGTTATTTTTTTGATAATATGTTATAAATATTTAAATAAATATTTTTGTATAATATAGTGTAAAAGTATATAAAATGTAATATGGCAACGTTGCAGAGTTTTTTATGCTCAATCGTGTAGGGTTTCTTTTGTATTCCGATTTCCTTTGATACTCTGACAATTTTGCTCAATCGTGTCACAAAAAAGGTGTTTTATGCTCAATCGTGTATCTGCCATGCCAGGGTGGGGGATGGAGGCCTCTCTCTCCGGACACCGTGACTGCCCGAAGAAAAATTCCGCCTGGGGCCGATTTCGGCAACCGACACCTTAGTCCGCTCGGCCACTCCGTATATAAAACCATTTTCAGCATAAACAAAATTTAATTTTTATCTTTTTAGGCTAATAAAATATTAAAATGTCATTCGTAGGTATATATTATAATAGAAGCATGCTACTAGATATTTTTCCTCTGCAAGGAATATTGAGGAATCATAGATATGTTTTTTTGGTATACTGGTTAGGTATACTGCAACCTAGCATAATAGCAAAGCATTTTCGGGTCCAGAGTCGGCTAGTATATTATATTATATCATTCCTGCAACGTCCTACCAACTGTTCTGATAACTATTATTTGATTTTATATTTTAATTAAATTAAATTTATCTTGTAGAAGTTGAAATAAGAAAACTTATAAATTATAATACTATAACTATTAGAGATTAAAATATGTAAGTACATAATTCAAATAATTTATAAACAAAGTTTGTTTTATTAAAGAATAAAAATCTATATTATATTTTTAATTATTACAATTTATTAAAACAAAGATTATTTTTATCCACCATTGTTGAACACGTTTCTTGATAAATTTTAATCATGAATATTTCGGTATTTACTTTAACAATGTTACCTACTCCAAAGAAATTTGTATTTTTCAAACAATTTACATAGTATTAAGTGTTTACAATTACAAAGATACATCAAATATATGACGAGCCAAGTGTATAAAACTCGTCTATATAATATAATTAAATAAAGTTATTGCGGTCGCTATCGAGTTTGAGCCGATCCAGAGGAATGTTCCTCTCCTCCCACATCCTTTAGCTCGGGATATTCTCGGTAGCTCGTTAGAAATGTTTTTAATGCGATTTGTCCTGTTGTTTTTGTCTTCTCGACCGAATTTTAGCATTCGGTGGCCAACGATGGTTATAAATGAGAAAATGTAAATGACAGGATGGTGAGAGGAAGTTACAGCTTGAGTTAGAATGCAAAAAAACAAATTAAAAAGGGGTTTATTCTCTTGCAAATAACAAAAAAGAAAAAATTGTTTACAGTGTTTTCAATTGCGTCAAAAATGGGAAACGTTTTCTAAAATGCTCGTCGGCCACAACTTTAAAATTAAAATGTATTCTTGTAATCTAAAGTACAATCAAATAATACATACATACATAATTGTAATTCATCCTTTAAATGTTAAATTAATATTTTAGTTCATATTTTGGCTTTTTAAAATTATATATTCATTAATAAATGTATTTAAATTGATTAATTATTATGATAAAACTACTTTTATGTCGGTAGATTTTATTGAAACCATTTTTATACATTGAGTTAGCGTAAAAAATAAAAAATAAAAGAAGAAATACGAATTGAAATCGGTAAACTTCAAAGTGGAAAACATAAGTTCTTAATCAATAATCGATATCATAGGTATAGGTACCTATGATATTATAATAGGAACCTATTATATTTGCATGTACCTGCCTAAAATCTACCTATAATAAAGTTTTGATCGAGTTTTTTGTTGCACGTTTGCTTCTAATAATATGTAATTATTATATGAACGTTTAAAAGATTTTGATGCAAAGAAAAAAATAAGTGCTTAAATTTTGTTAGTTTATTATGATAAAATGTTAATTTACATATCTGTACAATAGTGTACATATTATACAATTAACGGGGTTCTGTCACGTCTCGTGTACTATCATATGTGTGAATGATGCTACAAAAAGAGCTACCAGAGTCGATATATGTTTCCCTGTTAACAAAATAAATTCTAATCATTTTTCATTATAAATATAATTTAATAATAAATAACGATTTAAATAATGTACTTACCAGGATTTATTGTATTTATGTTATTTCTGTACTTCTCTAGAAACATATTTTCTGTATATGACTGTGTGAGTGATTGAATAACTATCATTTTTCGCCATTTCAATTGTTCTTGTATGAGGCTTGCTTCACAAGTTAAATCCAGCTCTTCATTGGGTCCTTGAAAATGATCTTTCTCCACCTAATTTTATATTATTCTTTAGTAAAACACTAAAACTATATTATATATTAAAACAATTATGTACAATTGTTAAATATCACTGGTTTTTCTAGACTTATTGGTGAATAAATTGATAAATTATAACATTTTACTACAATGTTATCTCAATGTCACCATAATAGTATCACTTAAGTCTTAAAATATAATATACATTTATACGCATCATAATGAGAGTAGGAGACATCAAAAATATCGATCTCTATAGCTGTTTATTGGGCTGTTCAACCAATTATAATAAACAAATAATCATTAACTATTTAAATAATTATACATCATGTGCCATAACTGGACACTAATTTATTAAATTATAGGATGAAAAATAAACTGAGCCCAATGTTTGATATCAAATATTTGCTAACTTTTTGTTTGCGAAATTTTTTTCGTTGAGCTTGTTTTATTTGTTATATTGTATGCATAATATTTCAGTAATAAATAATAATTTTCATTTTTAGGTGTTCATTACAAATTATGCACAATTTTAACAACAAAAAATTGATAAATCATTAATAATAACTTTAAACTAAAACTTGTTACCTATTCAATTTTCAGGTCTAGGTGTTTGAAAACAAAAATGTTTATTTTTAATCGAAAATAGTTTGCAATCGTTAATTTTTTTAACTCAATGTTATTTAGATTCGAGGTAGAAATATATTAATTTATTGCGGGCAGTAAATAATTAAAATATCCAATTTCAAAGTAAGGAAATATCATGTTTGAAACGATGAATTGTTGATGGAAGTGGTGATAACGTATGATCGAGGCAAGGGCCTATAGTTTATTCAAAGTGAGACATTTTTTTGAGGCAATTATTGTATTCGAAGCCGGAAGTAATGCTATTATTTTCACAGTGAGGAATTGTTTGTACGAAGAGAAAAACTATGTTCGGAGCTAGAAAATTGTAGGTACAAAATGAGATGAAATCATTTTCGAAGCAAAGAAACGTTTTGCTCGAACCTAGAAATAAAATTTCCTAGTTTTAAGCAACATTTTATCGCTTCAAACATACAACTTTCTCCCATGGAAAATGTATCTCACTAACATCAACATTTTTATCTCTTTGAACAAAACAATGCATCCTGATCTAAACAGAATTAACTCACTCCCATCAAATATCTATGTATTTACTAACAGCATACTTTTCTCTCCAAACATAAAATTTCCTCACAATTTAACACAATTTCCTCGCTTGAGAGTTGAGACATGCCATTTCGCACAAGGATATTATATTGTTTTGAAGCTAAGTAATTTTATATAGAAGAGAGGAAATAAGTTGTGCTTTTAGTTGAGATGTTGTATTCGAAGCAATGAAATTATATTTGAAGTGAGGAATTGATTACTCAAAGCTAGAACATTTTGTTCACTAAAATATAATGAATATTGAAAAAGTATAAATATATTTAAATTCATACCTTAAATCGAATGCCTACCGCTTTTGAATATAAAGGGCCTTCAGGATTGACCAACACGGGATAATTCTCCATTTGATTATTGCTCGCCTATATCAAATAAAATAAATATAAATACAATTTTTATCCAAATTTATTTGTTATAACAATATTAAAATACAATATTATTTTGTTGATTTTGCATGCAATAAGATACTTGATGAAAAAATGAATCGAGTTCTGCATTATTCATAAATATTTTGTCAACAATGAAATACAAATTAATGGTTTTAGTATTATATAAGTTCCAAAGGGAAAATTTGGATATTATATCATATTTTTTTTGTATAAGTTGTATAAAAAGTATTTTGGTAACTGAGAGTTGTGGTTTTTATAAGTAGCAAATTGCATTATTTCCCTAAATGTGCATGTATGTGATGTAAGTAAGTAGTTTATAGAGGATCTGGCCTTCTGGGTTTCCTCTTGCTATAAAAAAAAATGCAATGCTTCTCCCAAGCAACCACATTTGGAATGTGTTTACCTCCCAAACTCGTATTAATTATAAATTTCATAACATATGGTATACTGTAGCCATCCACATCGTTCATAAACATAATACTAAATTTTATTATTATTATAATTTTTGGTATAGCTGCTACTAAGTACTTTTTAGTAGTAAAGTTTAAGTACTAAATACCCACTAGCGCCCACTCTCCAACTGCACCTATTATATTACTATAATAATATAGAAACAATCTTCTTTTTCGAACATACATACGCTTGANTGAAGTGGGGGGGGGGGGGTACAGAGGGATCGCTCTACTTTTTTGTTAGATGAGGAATAGAAGAATGTTATGGTGATATCAGGAAATCTGCAGTGTAAGGCATCCCTCCACTTATCTTGAGCCATTTGGACCACTGCTAACAAGTTCAATAAACACTATTTAAATATTATTTTTAACATTAAAGTACCTAAGCATGAATGCCAAATACTTGACATAATAATATATTAATGAGCGATATAATATTATGAATAAAAAGTTAATATAATAAATGTATCAAATTTAAGAAATAAATGTAAGCACATAGTACATATTATAGTATTAGGTATACTAATCAATAAATAATTCAATGTCCATAATAATATTAATTGTTGGTCATTACTCATGATCATTGGATATTTAATTCAGTGAACACTAATACTTAATAGTACTATAATAATAAAAATAATATATTTATAACCAAACAAAATCCATCCAGAAATATTATTTGAGGTTAGGTAAATTGAAGTTGAAATTGAATTTGAAGTTTATGTTGAAATTGAAGTTGATGTTGATAGATCCAATACCAACTACAATTCAAACCTGCAAATATTTTGGTCTAACTTTAGACAACTTTAACATATGGTCTGCATTTAAAAACCAAAAGAAATGAGCTAAACACCAGACTTTTTTATACGCTAAATACGCCCGATTCTCAAATAAAAACTCTCAATTATTTACAATAAATTATTAATATATAAATCAATGCTAAAACGCCTATCTTGCCTTATATGGCATTATTATATGGAAATGTGCTAATCCTTCTCAAATACAAAACTACGGCCTTCTCAGTTTCAATTCATCAAATAACATCTGCGCCATGGAACTTCTCAAATCTCACTGCACAGCACAAAGATTTAAAAATCGAAACAGTTTCGGCCACAGCTATAATACTACTACGAAAAAATCCACACTAAATCAAACAACCACACAAATCCACTAGTTTCTACCTTAGCCAGTGAAAGGTGTATTTCCGAAAATCCTCCATATCTATTAAAAAAACACTGGTCGGGATCTCTTAAATCCGTTGATCTAGATCTAGAGTTCTATTGAATAAATCAGAAAATCTCCAACCTCGTCCACCCTAAGTCCGAGGGTTGTCTCGTTGGTGGGTTTCCGTCCTCATTTCATTTTATGTTTTTGTATATTAAAGTTTATTAAATTTACTTATTGTACACAAATTAGATTACAGATTGAAAATACCTACTAATTTATTTATTTTAAATATAAATATATTTTTTTTATACGAAGCAATACGGTTGCAACTTGTAAGTTTTAATATGTAGGTATATAATGTTTGCAACAAATGCTGTATTAAATAAAAATAAATAATACTTTCATGTATCATAAGCAACTTTTGAAGACAATTTAAATATAATTTGAATACCTACCTATACAATGGCTTAACTATGACTATAGCAAATATAGGTATACTTGCTTTTATAAATTAACATTTATACTTTGAATTATTCAGAAAGTATAATTTAGTGTCTTTTGACGTGTTGTTTAAAATTAATGTAATTTAATCTAATTTAAGTTTAAGATATTAATTTTCTACTAATATTCATGAACTCACCTGAATGCCATTGACGTACCACGTCATCAACGGCTGCGGATACGATTTGGTGGAAGTGCAATTTCCCGACAAGAGATCGCCAACCGCGTAACGATTAAGCACACCCTCTATCAAAGGGTTCCCTTCCGGATATTCTGTCAACAACATCATTTATTATTACATTAATCATTTTTATATATCGATCTTTTGGTATTATTTGTATATATATATAGTTTCGTGTAAACAATAATATTGTAGATACTGTTTAACTAAAAATGAAATCGAATAGCTGTACAATGAAAATGCCAAACTAAATGTTATAGTTATGATATTATAGGTACCTAAATATACCTATATAGACTATAGTTTATAGTTACACACAATTGAAAATGTCAAATTTTAAAGACATTCATGTCTAGGTAGGTACATACGAAAATTATTCATTTCGAAACATTTTATTTACTAAGTACATATTATATGGATATTAAATATATCTAGTATCATAATATTTTTTTTTATTCTAATGAAAAAAGAAAATCCATTTTTTAAAACGTACAAATTGATTACATATAAAATTGGCTCAATCGTTTGACGGATAATCGATAATCTCGTTTGGTCATTAAGAATATGTTAAAGTAATACTACCTTCAGAATCTAAATATGGGTTTTTTTACACACCCATAAAATTCTAAATGAAAGTTAGATGATAGTTTTTGAAAGTTTATGAAAACAAATTGTAATATGTGGCCAAATATTTTTAAATTTAAAAATTTTCAATAATTTACGTATAAACTGCAGAGCTGTGAATTTAATAATTTTTATATCGATGGGTTTCGTTTTAAATTCAAAATCGTTGAGATAAGAATTTTATTTTATTAATATTACCATTCAAAATAATATGAGAAAACTAGAAATTTTAATGCAAAGGTCCTCATAAATTTTTGTTGTAGCTTTTTAAAAAATATTAAACACATATGCACGTTTCTTTTTCAAATTTTTTTTTTTAGTTTGAAATGTATAAAACGATCAAATTTTTATGGCAAAAACTTGACAATTTAAAACAAGTTCCTCATAAGTAATTCCTACTAGTCAAATTAAAAAATAATATATATAAGTACATGATATTTTTTATAAGTATTTCAAATTCAAAATTGGTCAGAATTTTAGTTAATTTATTGTAATTCAGGAATATTTTTGAGATAATTTTAAAATGTTACTTATATTATTGAATTAATATGATCTTAGATTATTATATTTTATAGGTACTAGGTGCAAACTACTTGCTTCTGAATTTGATAAGAGCAGATAACTTATATGTGTTTGGAAGATAATTAACTGTCGGTCATATTTATATTGACGGGTTATTTGTCCAGAAAGATAATTTCGTATCGAAATTCAAAAATGACGGTATTGAAATAATTGTACATAAGTTCCTAGTTAGTAACATATTTAATATTTATATAGGTAGGTATGTATAAATTGTCGTATTTAATAATTTAAAAAATGTTGTACATTGTTAATATTGGATAAAAATGTATGACAATCATTAGCTATGAATATCAAAATATTAATATCTATTTTGTTACATTTTATAACTATGAGTATCAATAAATTTAATTGCATCATTCTGTCTCATCACTCCTATAATTTTATCAAATTATATCAATATGGTAATTTCAATATGAAAGGTAAGTTTCATCATAGTAAGACACACGATTAAAGATATCTTTAATCGCGGTAAGACACATACCTACCTTAATAGTATCAGAAATTCTTATCAACATTCTTACGGGAAGCAAGTAATATAAAGCCTTTATACTAACTGAACCTTGTTAATGTCAGTGGATTTACTTAAGCTGGAGTGTCCTAAACTCTTTTTTCCACAGTTATTTGGGTGATTTTGACCAAGTATAAAATACAGGTCTAAAATTATATCCAATAGGTAATAATAACTAGATATTTTATTTTCAGTACCTAACAGTTTTTCGTGAGGCCAACAAATCCCACTGCGTGAGCCAGGCTTAAAATGTAAATTTTAAAATTTGTATTAACTTTTTGTCAAAAGCAAAATTTCCCAGTAGGTACTTTTCTTAATACTTAATAGTTTGGAAAATCAACAACAATTAGGGATACATGGGATTTTTTGGGTAAATTAGATTTTGTTGCAAATCAAAAACAAACAACTGTAGATACTTGATATTTTTTCCAACATCGAAGCGTTTTCTATACAGGGTATGACTTTTAAAATATTTTGTATCAGAATCGTTTTTTGCATATGATGATTTATCTCTGGATTTAAATTTAACACATTTATTACAGTAACCTACTTAATGATGAGGTACCAATATTGTAAAGCAGAGCGTTATAGATACATACTTGTCCACTTCTTATTAATTACGTAAGTGTTAAGTACAAAAATATTTTTATAGTCATATTATTTATATTTACAAAAATGTAATTTATTAATATGTTTTAATATTTACCTAATACATTCATGTTCGCGGACTTAAAAACCATTTCAAATTTTGGTCCATCTGTCGAGACTTCACATCGATATATACCACTAGTTTGCAACGTGAGATTACTTAGTGTGATTTTTCGCATGTTACAATGAGATAACTATACAAACATAATATTAATAGTTATACCATGATTATTAATTGTTATACATAAGACATTAATAATATATATTTTAATGAGAAATAACTTTAAGCTACTATATTGACTTGAATAATAATACAAACAAATACCTAATTTGCTTTAAATACACCTATGTAATTAAAAATGTATAATAACTTTTATTGTCAAAGAACAATCAAAATTAAAATGTTTAATTATTCAGACTTATGGTTTGAGCAAAGAGATTAAAATTGAATATTGTATCATTAATGTATCTAATGTAATAATGTATTTGGTTTTATAATTAATTGTTTTCTAAATAACTTTAGGCACCTAAATTTCAAGTGATATCTTATCTCAAATGATTACCTACCTCAGTATCAAAAATAAGACGTTTTAATTTATTTTAGAATTACAGAGGAAAAGTAAACTATAAAGTAGCATTGCAAAAATAAATAAAAGTAAATAGAGTTGATACAAAAGCTAACAAATGTACAAATAAAAAAAAAAATCTCTCAAGAACGTACCTAATATATTTTTAGTAGGTACTAGATACGTGTATGTTTTTTTAATAAAGAATTTTTTAATAATTTTATTGAAATGAAACCCATTTTATAGTTATAAATTAATAAAAATATGCGTTTTATTAAATTATTATGAATAAATTTGATTTAATTTTTAAATATAACTTAATAAACATTTTATTATTTTTATATGAATAGGTACATCAGTTTCATAATTATAATAATTTTTTTATAAACTAGTTGTACAGTGTGTAATTTGTTAATAGATATTAGGCAGTGTTATTATAATAAAAATAATAAATTGTTTTTTTGCTGATAAATGTATATTTTAATAATACAATTATCAAACTCTATATGATTTATATGTATAAATAGTATGAGTAGGTAAAACGAACTCGGAAATCAGTAATATGGCCAAGGTAAAAATGTCCTGGAAAAATCCATAAAGTAAAATAGGCTTATCTCGTAAAAAAATTGTCCACCAAATGTAATTTTTACAAAAAAAATTTACACATGAGTAATTACGTTTATATCTAAAATACCGTATTATTTTCCACCTTAATTTTTGATATTGAGTTAAATAGCTTACCTACATAAAACCTCGTTACTTGTATATCTAAAATATAGTTTCCACTGGGAAATAAAAATTTAACTTTATAACTCTAAATGACAAGCCTGACAAACAGTTTAATAACGTGTGTTTGATATAATTATCTTATTCTATACTTCACTCATTGTAAGATCGTTGTTAAAATTTCTTAATTTATAATTTATTTGCTATACCTAAAATTACTATGGTTGAAGTTAATATTATTATTTTGGTCAAACAAAAACCAAATAATAAAATGTTTATATGGATATTCACTATTCATACACCATATACGATTCAACAAATTAAAAAAAGGTTTGTTAATTTTTGGTGTTGTTCGAAACGGAGTTTATTCAATTTCCCAGGTATATAAAAAACTGATTCATAATATAAATATCCAGATATTTTAAAGAAATCACACATGACTCGAAAGAATTAGCCGTAGCTAAATGCTTAGCTGAGAAGCAGACATCAAAGGAAGTAATAATTGTCCATATATTTACATATCTACATATATATATATATATATATATATTATATTACTACTATTAAATGTAAAAAATAATAACTTGGTAATTTAATTTAATTTACCTAACATTTAAAAAAGTATTATTAACTATCTGCATTGTAAATGTATAACAACAATATATATTTTTCTTTTGTCATTATTACCTGGACAGTAGATTCATTGAACTCAATTAGATTAATTTATTTCAATTAATAAACAGTGATATTATGCAGTAGGTACCTACGTATAATGTACATGGCTGTATTTATTATTACTTTATTATTATTATTTTTTAAAAATCATGTTTATTTTGCAACTTAGCTATTAGGGCCAGTTGTACCATCTCTGATTAAAATTAACCGGAGTTTAATCGGCCGAATTTGCCCGGTTGAATATCTGTTATCAGCTGATTAAGCTTAATCGTAGTTTAACCGTTGATGGTACAACTGGCCCTTAGGCCTTAGCCTAACATAAATCTATATTATTATAAATTATAGTTTACTCACATATTATATTACTTATGTTTTTGACTAGATGTATATGTGAATGAAAAAAAAAACAGACGAACAAACTTAACCCTGGGTCCAACGTGAACGCAGCGAAAGCGGCAAAAAACAAAACAGCTTGATTTTCGCCTCGTTTGCCGCGTTTGAAACATGCTGGTCAGAATATAATTCGCCAGCACTCTCCGCGTTCGCCCCGTTCACGTTGGACACAGCGTAAGAATGTAGACATAATTATATAATAAAGTTGGAAATGTTTGTATGATATAGAAGAATATATCGTACAACATCGTATTATTACTTTTGTATATTTTTTTATATTTACCTATGTTTATTTTTATTTCATTCTATTTTGCGTTCATTTATTACTTTTTAAAAGATATAATACCTAAGTGTTTTAAATAAAATTCCACATTTATATCAATACTTAAACTATGAATCTATATATACTATATATATAGTATCAATAACTGACAGCATATAATTTGTTAGGTACATTCAATGGTATCTACTACCTATACGATTTGTAATTAGGTACCATATAATAACATCCGTTTTTGAGAAGGAAGTATGGATTTTATAGCTTATGAACGAACGTAAAATAACTCCTCATCCTCTTTCTACAAAAAAGGCAATAAAGATATTTACGAATTTCATGGTTAAAAGATAAAGTTTGGAACCTATATTGTAAGTTTACGAATTGATTCACCATTAAAAATAATATAAACTGAGGATTGAAGGTTACTTCAGTATAAAAAGGTGCGTTTCAAAATAAATAAGAAAAGTGTGTTGTTGAAATATTTCTTTATTTCATTAATATAGGTAATTAACACAATGACTAAGCAGGCTACTATGCTATAATATATTACATATACCTAAACATATATATTTATATTTATTAATAATGGTATTGAATTTCTAAATTTAATTTGCTTGATTATTAAAAGAATACATAGGTTTATATTATTAATATGGTATTAGATTTTAAATCATATATTATTTAAAATATAGAATTTTAATTATTTATATTCAAGTAATTAAATACGGTATAGATATGACTTTTATATTAATTAATAATTTTAATCATAACAATTATAAACAAACAATAATAATTATTTATCAAAAATCGAAATAATAGGATAGGTATATTTGCTTGATGTTTCTCATAATATGTGAAATCGGACTAATGTTAAATGTTAATTTCCTCATATTAGTTCAATTTTTTTATTATAATAACCCAATGTTATTAAAATTTAGATTTTGTAGATATTTTTATTTTACCAACAGGGTGTAATAAGTAATAACTAAGATTTATACTCTAACTAATTTTCCACAAGTTTTATTTTTGTTATATAGTTTCGAAAAGAAATTTTTTTCTTTTTTTTCAATAGTTATTTAAAATATCTTTTTTACTTTTACTATGTGTTGTTAAAACTTTTTAAATTATATACCTATCCATTTTTATTATTACCTAGGTACTTAAATTGATTTTTTAAAGTAAAATTTTTATATATTTACTTTTATGAATATAATTATCAATGCGAAGTTGTATCTTATTTTAGCAATATAATATTATATATTATATACGATTAAACAATAAGTTGTAAATATTTAAAATTTTACAATGTTTAACTTTCTGTAGGCTAATAACCTAAGCTGTTGAAGCTTTATCATAAATAAAAAAAAAAAAAAAATATATTATATTGGAAAAACAAATATTTTTATTCCTTTTTCTCTTTTTAAAATAAATTTAGTTTGTGCGTATATCTTCATCTGATTTTTCCAGTTATTAAGAATGTAATAAAGTTGTTTAAATTGGTATAATTTAATATTATATTTCTTTTCAATATTATTAACTTTTTATTAGAATTTTATGTTGTAATAAATATTAGTATATATGCAGATAGTACATATTACCTATTAGGTACCTAAGTGATTTTAAATGAAAAAAAAAATTACTAACATCCAATATAATACCGGGAAGATGAAAAACTTGGATGGTTGGTCGATCCTCTGGAATGAACCTGTAGAATTCGTGATCATCCTTGTACCACTTAACAGAGTATAGTTTACCACGGCCTACGTCGAAATTGCATCCAAGTATTACCGACTGTTTTAAATCCGCGTACCTTGGCACGAGTACGTCGATTATTTTCAACGCTAATGTCACTACAACAATATAAATAAAAAACATATACATTTAATATAGGTACTATTTTGTCTACATACTATATAGCTAGTAAGTATTTTTCATATAAATACAATTTTACAATGAACATAAATTTTTTTAACTATGCGTATGCTAATACTTATTTTACTTATAAATAACTTAATATCCTATTTAAAAATATTCAGGCTGTCAACATTTTGTACTTTTGTAGTATTGTATTATAAATACTATTTTAAGGAAGCCGTGAAAAAAAAAAGATGAGCAAGTGGGTGGCACTCTGCTGTACAGTAGGTGACAAGTGGGCCACTGTAATGGATAGTGTTAAATTTGAATTAAATGATATAATATCATTGTATAAGAAAAACGATTCTGAGCGAAGACGGTCAGTCAGCCTATGATATTACTAAGTATATTTGATTATATAATTTATAACCTATTTACGCGGAATCTTGTTCTAAATTTTCAATCCTTAGTTATACAATTTGAAAATTTTATAAATTAAATACAAAAATTAGATACAAAAAAATAAATTAAATAAAAGCACACATCATTTTAAAATCAATACATTATTATCGCTCCGCTCAGAATCTAAATTATTACGTAACTAAATTACTTGATAATTTTCTAATTAAAATTTAATATAGGTAAGTATTTTAAAATTATTTCTATTTAGAAATAATAGAAGGTATATGCTTCTAAACATTTTTCTGGACAGCCATTATATTGAACTGTTTGGATGATGTATAGTGATTGGGTTCAAGAAAGGATACCGAATAATAGTGGGTTTTGTAGAACCGAATGATATATTGTGAGGTCTATCAATATAACGTCCTTACCAGTCTGTATCCCTGATCTGCAAGGGGAAAGCTATTCTGAATATCAAATTATGTTTGCTATAGAATAGAGACATGCCATTGTGCAAAACTTAACCATATACATTACACACACACACACACACACACACACACACACACATACACACACACACACACACAAATACGCGGTGAGTGACCGCTTATATCCCAATACTTACTTGACCATAGCAATTATATGGAATTATATTTTTTAATGAATAAAACAAAAATACTTGCTAACAATTAAATTTTACTGGAATATGTGAAAGTCATTATATCTATTGTACCTTTAAACCTTCGCTTATTGTATGATCATATTTGATCAGTTATTCTATATATATGTATATATATAATATATATTGTAACATAGTTAGTAGCCTTGGGATTGAATAATGATTAATTAGAAATGACAAATGTATTCAAAATTAAACTAAATATTGGTATTTAGAATTTTCCAAACAGGTATTCCAGATATAAGTATACGCCATAATGCCATATTATTGCATAAAATATTTACTATAACCACACGTAACACGTTACCTTCATTATCTAAAGTAAAACCTTCAAAGATACACATACAATAATTAAACTTTTGTTCCCTTCATTCTTCAAAATAGTATTGTTTTGAAATTATAATAATTGTGATTCGTGTTCATGAATATAAAATTTAAACAATACCAATATATTAACCGTTTTTTCTTTAAATAATTTTATTAGTTTATTACAGTTAATAAAATCAAAAATACAAAGCTCTTAACGTTTCAACCTAAAATACCATATACATAAGTATACAACCTAAAATAGAAGTCAATTTTGAAGACATTTTTAATTGTATTCACAATAATCGTAATAAATATAAATAAAAAAACACTACGTATATACAACGGAGTATTGGTAGTGACTGAAAACTGATCATCACGGACCTGTACTATGGATTATTTCACCTTAAAAATAAATAATAATATTAACTTAATATGTAATCCAGTGGTGGTTATAAGGGAGGGGCGAAAGCTAGGTGGACCGCCCCCCCTTGGGATTTGGTTTTTTTTTAAATGTAGTATATCGCTGACCCGCAACACCTATAGACAAATTTTTGAATTTTATGATTTGATAGCAAAATATTACGTGAATAATTTCGTGTCCGGAATCAGTGTTTCCAAATATTCATTATATTCTTAGTATTATATTTGTCCACTACCTATTAGTGTTGTTTCAGCAGAACGAAGCTTTTCTACGCTTAGAAGGTATCTATTACAAGTAATGTATAAATCATTTGACTTTTGAGTATTACGAGGTATTACTCAATAGTCAATAAACATTGAAACAAACTCAAATTTCAAGGTATATTAGTAAATATTATTATATTTATTTTAATATTTACTAAATGTATAGTGGTATATTATCTTCATAAAGCATTTTTACAACTTAAAGAGGTATTAACATACACAAAAAATAAATGAATACTATATATTATATAGAACCAGTACATTGTTGTATTGCTCAACTAGAATCTAAAAGTCGAAAACTCTAATAACTTTACATAGCATAATATACCGAAATCCAGTGGCGGTTATAAGGGGGGGGGCGAAAGGTGGACTTTTTTTTTTTTTAAATTTAGTATATCACTGACCCACAACACCTATCGACAAATTTTTGAATTTTATGATTTGATATCAAAATATTTTTTCGTTTTAACCACGGATAATATATTATCATAGTATTGTATATTATCAACTCTATGTCTCGGCCAGGCGCGCTTAATATAACTGATAACAGTTATCACTTAGCTGTAACATTTCCTATAAGCAAAATATTGCAAGGTAAAGATCAAATTATACACTATATAAT